>CAJNIZ010002801.1:0-25200 GCA_905231905.1 Symbiodinium pilosum | reverse complement strand
GGGTGTGAATGAGAGGAACACACAAAACTGAATCCCATTATACTTCTTGAGCCATACGCCTTCAAAGAGGCCTAACATCCAGCAACACAAGTTCTCAACAACCCATAAAGACAACTTGAAGCGCAAGTGCTTTGTCGGTCAAGTTTCCTCAGACCTCAATGACCCTTGGACCCTTGACTTGCACCGGACACCCTCCTCCCCACCCGCCCACCCACCTCTTTCTACGGATATGGCGGTTTCCATAGATGGGCGGCCATGTTTAGACCCACATCGTACTACAGATGTTCGGAACCCCACATACACCATGAATCCAGAACCCTACATCCTAAACCCAAACACAAAATCCCTAGCTCGTCAGCCTTCATTCTTCAAACCCAAAACCCTACACCCCCAGGCCTTGAATCCTGAATCCTCAATCCCAAACCCTTAACGCAATATACTCTAAGCCCTAAACCCTGAATCCTAAACCCTAAATCCTCAAGCCCTAAGCCCTAAAACCCTAAACCCTAGACCCTACAACCTCAAACCCTAAACCCTTAAACCCTAAACCCTCAACCTTCAAACCCTAAACCCGTAGACCCCAAACCCCAAAGCCCTTAAACCGTAAACCCCTAAACCCTTACACCCTTCTCTTGAGCCAAGATTCTTCAAACCATTGGCCGCAAAAGCCCATGGCCTCCTCCCGACACATGCGGAGGGCATCCTCGCAGGTCGTCCTCAAAACTTAGGGTTTAGGTTGGGTACTGCCCCCCCTCAGTAACAGTTGGATGATAATTATAATATGGTTATATATAGCCCTTCATAGGACCCCTAATATAGACTGTTCCTGGAACCCAAGGTTTAAGGTTCAGGGAATAAGGTTTAGGGTTCAGGGTTCAGGGTTTAGGGAATAAGGTTTAGGGTTTAGGGTTTCGGGTTAGGATTTAGGGTTTTGGGTTTGGTGTGTAGGGTTTAGGGATGCTTTAGGAGAGGGGAGGAACATTGGAGACCAACAATCCTACATGACCCTGAGTACCCTAAACCCTAAACCCTGGACCTTAGCAATTATGGTACTACAGTATACTAAGATCATGCAGGGCTTTTTATATCAACAGAATGGAAAAGAACAATGGAAACTAGTGCATGGTTTAGGGTCTTGGCTGCTTAGAGGGAACGGGGGGAATGGACAAGAACATGCAGCTCTTAAACTATTTCCCTAAGGGTCCAAGGACCCAAATAAGATGGTTTTAGGTCCCAAATACCAATAACATTATAGTATTTGGGCCCTGAAACCTTATTATTTGGGTCCTTGGACCCTTAGGGTTTGGATTTCAGGATTTTGGATGCTTAGTCGGAAGCTGGGAAGAGGATCCCTAAAGCCTTCGTATATGACCGCCATATTTACTTCTGTTCTAGCACATACATGAGACCCCTACCAGCCTCTAAGCACCCGTAAGCAGGTCGGGCACCTTGAGGATCTTGTGTAGAGGCGTATTACTTACGGTTTAGGTTTGGGGCTTCGGGTTTTGGGTTCATGGATTCTAGTCTGAGGCTTATTCCATTAGAATGGGGATTCGGGGTATCGATTGCACGATGGCTCTACACAACACGGGACCACCGCTTAAGGTAAGGGCCTAAATAGTGCGTGGAAAATAAATACTGCTGTAGTGTTTAAGGTTCAGGGGCTTACATAACTAGTAATTGAGAGTCAAACCGGCAAAAAGGATAATCAAATGGAGGCCGCATGAGTATATGCAATTATAGGGATGGAGTGTATAGCGGCTTACTTGTTTTGAGTAGGGTTTTGGGCTACAGTACTCAAAGTTACAGAGGTATTGTAAGGGGCCATAGATAGGAACCCGGAAACAGGTTAGGGCCCATATTAAGGGTCCAGGGGTAAGGCCATAGAAAGGACCGGGCTACTCACCATTAAGGACTTTATAGGGATCCTATATACAGATTAAGGGCAGGTAAAATTAGAACCGATTTTCAGACCTACGCCTGTATGCCCTGCGTCCCAAGCTGTGAAAGTGTACTTGCACAACAGGTGTGCTGCTCTCGAGTTGAAAAGAAGCCATTAGTGATAAATCAACCATGCTTATTGAAGTTTCTCCAACACAGTGCACTTTAAAGCGAGACCCTGCGCTCTAAGCTGAAGAAAGCCACATCGAACCTGCACACGCCCTCACTGAAATCCTCATGCACCTCAAACCTCCTGAAGCCTACGTGTTATTGACTTTGAGTTGACTCTAAGCCTTCACCCTGAACGTTCAACCTGTTAAAGCCGACGCACTAGATCAAGAACCCTTTAAAAAAAGTGCTACACATTGAGCCGCCTAAAGCTGTCAAGCTTCGAACAGCCGTTGCCGAACTCGGGTGGGTTTTCCCATGCGCAGCTGCTATCATCATAGCCTTGAGAACACTTTGTCAGGGATGTGCAAATCTAATTGCCCTGGAAGCTTCCTAGTACGCCTTCTGTCTTAGTCAACTACCCAGCTCTGCAGAGTCTGGGGTCGTAGGGTCGGGTCCATGACACTCTGGGGTGCTGGGCAGGGAAAAATCCGCAAGCAAAGCCTACCTCTCGCGAAGGCGCTTGAATCTGTAAACTTGCGACCGAAAGAAGGAAGAAGTGCCGCGATCTCTTCTGTTAGTAGTGACCTGAGGTTAATATTGGATGCGACCTATGTTCTAAGTCAGTTTTTGCCTGCCAAGAAACAAAAAGGCTGCAAGGCCCGTGAAACGGTACTCTTAGCGTAAAGGACGCACGCGCGGGTGAAGAAGGGGAAACCTAAATGTGCCTTTTGGACCCTCAGCAGATTGCAAGTCTCTATGCTTGCAGGATTCAGGGTTTAGTGGCTATGTAGGCTTTTTTGGAGATTCGTTGAGAAATCATATTGGCTGGAGAAGTTTAGCGCAATCATCAATCATGATCCAATGGCAAGGTATGTAGAGGAATTGCAGCTGCCTGCACGCAATTGGATTACTTAGTTTCAAGATGGCATGCATACCCTAAACCCTAAACCCTAAGTACTTTTTCTATCCGGCATGATGTACGATGTAGGCCTGAAACGTCGACTCCGACTCCTAAGGCTGATTGACAGATGCTCTTCCTGTATGCCTCCTTCTGACGCAGCTAGACATCGTTTGGAGGGCTGTCAAAGTTGTGGTCATGTTTCGGGCCCTTGTAGAGCCGTTAGGGGTTTAGGGCTTTAGAGTTTGTATATGTGTATATATATACATATGTATATATATATATATCTTATTTGTTTATTTACATATTTATACAGAGAGTTATCTAAGGATAATGGAAACATGGAAACCACTATTTAGTGTTTACGGGTTTATGTATAGTGGACTCAAACAGGTACCATCATTGAGCCATTGGGAGCCTAGACTCTAGCTCATTGTGAGAACCTCTTATTCCTCTATGGGTTGCAAGCGTCGCCACCTTAGCAAGGATCCACGGATCGACATGGGACACTACAGATTTCATCTGATAATAAAAACCATTACATAATCACAACTATCATCTACATATAGCTCCTATATCGCGTATGTAATAGATACCCCCTCCCCCCATGTAAGTAGCGGATTTTTAGAGGATCTGCTTCGCGGACCATTGGCTGGCAGGTGCTCTCAAACAGCTATTGGTTGCTGATTCAGGATGCAGGAATTAGTGTTGAAGATGCAGAGTGATGCTGTTTTAGGCTTCATGGTGTAGGATTTAAGGTTTTACTAGGGCTTAGAGCTTTCTAAGCAGGTTCTTTCTTGTGGATACCTTTTTCAGGGGTTCCTTCCTTTGAGATCCTAGTCAGTTGCGGAATGTGAATGTAGGAAATCCCCCTGGTCTGCATAGATACTGGCGTTTGCGATGATGGGCGGGGCCTGTACTACACCAATGTTCTGAGCCCGCATAGCTAGGTCATGGTTGGAGAGGTTTTTTTAGTTTCTACTAAACCCAACAAAGAACATGAAAACCCCCACCCCTAAAGCCTAACCCCCTAAACTTAGAGTGCAGCTGGGCAGCAGCTAGCGGCTGGGTGGCATTGGGCGGAAGCGTCGCATCCGGCACAAGACCTCAGCTTAGGCTGCCCCAGAAAGCTCAATGTCCCTTAAATTAGGGGAAATACCTTAAACCATATCAAGGATCTTAGCATCATGCTGGCTATATTCAGGGGTACTGAGGTTCCGGAGTAAGGTCACGTTGTGGATAGGCCTTCGGAAACTAGGACCGCTAAGCATTAAAGCGTAACCCTGAAGGCAAACAGTCTGAATTCTGGAGTTGAACCCTGTTGTTTCGTGCATGCCTTGCTACGGACAATATCATCCTATTGGAGAAACTGGGTTTAGGCTGCAGGGTTTCGTACTTGTGCTTCCCCAGCGGCTCATATGTGATTTCTTTGGGATTTCTTCCATGTCTTCTTGGCTTGGGCTGCAGACAAGCCTCATTCAATATGAAGCCTTACGATTTCCTTCCAACCTAGGTTCCCCATGCGAAATACCTCATAACCTCAAATGATATTCCCCTGTAAGTAGATAGAATATGGGGTTTCTGGAGATCTTGTTATAAAGCCATATTCTATCTACTTAAGGGGGACTATACCCTACTCTAAGTTCCCCACACCTAAACAGGAAAATTTCCTGAGCCCTAAACCCCAACTGCCTGAAGCCCTAAACTCTCAACCCTAAACCCTAAATCCCTCAACCCAAAACCCTTAAACCTAGCTCTCCCAAGCCCTAAACCTTTTTTTCAACCTACATCCCGGTATGTTCGTTCCCTGCACCCAGCTCACAGAGGCATTCCAGGGGACATATTAAGTGAGCCCTCCATTGCAGTCCAAGGTCAAGAGTTTACGGTTTAGGGATTTAGGGATAGAATAGGGTTTAGGGCTTAGGGTTTAGGGTTTCGCCCTTAAATAGATAGAATATGGGGTATATGGGGATCTTATTATAATATACCCGAAGCCATATTCTATCTACTTAAGAAGGACTGTAATCTGAACCTCGTGGAGTGATGAATGAATCACCTGTAGCCCCCATTACCGACAGCTTAATAGTAATTCCCCCTGATATTAGGTAGGCATACAGTCCCCCATAAGCAAATAGAATATAGCTTTGGGTATATTAGAATAGGATCCATATATAACGCATATTCTATCTACTTGAGGGGAATACAATATTCGGTAGGTATAACCAGGTTTACAGGCAAGCATGCCTAACAAGCTTGCAGTACTTCATACATTCTTCCGGCCATGCCATCTTGCCCGGATCTTGCTGGCTGGAGCTGGAGGTATCCACGGTTGAGAGGGAAAGACTGGGGAGCAATCTAAGAGCACTATTACCATTAGTAGTATTGTTACTATTAATATTCGTATTAGTACTCCTATTACTATTAGTACTCCTATTACTATTAGTATTACTATTACTATTAGTATTTGGCAAATGCCTTCCTCATCCGGTTTAAGCCGCTTTGAGGCAGGGACTCCTGCCACCCTGACGCCAATCAACACGCATCACGTAGAGACCTAGTTGGATACAATAGGCTGTAAACAGGTCTGTGGGTAATTAATAGACGGATTCCTGATCAATGATACTCGCAACCGTGTATAGACTCCTACAAGTATATACTTCTGTAATAAACGAACGCCTAAGCAATGATACTGGAAACCCTTTAATCCTCTACATGTCTGAACGCAGTGCCGCGACCTCGTCGCGTCGCTCCGGTCGCTGAACCTGAGGTGGCTAAACTTAGTCGCTGGAACCCAAAGGATCCAAGGACCCAAATAATGAGGTTTTAGGGCCCAAGCACTATAATGTTAATGGTATTTGGGACCTAAAGCCCTCTTATTTGGGTCCTTGGACCCTTAGGGTTAAGGAACTGAAAATACACATAATACGGAAACCCTGTCACTTCCTATGTACCCATATTGTGGTTACTTAGCTTAAGGCCCTTGACAGCAACCATGTAAAGGTTTGGAATTAGCAGCTCCAAGTCTTCTCAAACACCCATGACAGCAAACTATGTGCACACATTCCGGGGCAACAATACCGTTTACTATAACCCTAACCTTCCAAATCTGCAGTTGTCATATACGGTCAGCGATCCAAATCACGCTTCCGTACATATTTTTACATAAGAACGACAAACTATATGACTTTTGAGTACACCGATCCTAAGCCCTAAACCCTAAACCCTAAACATCATTTTCTGTAGGGTGCGCGCAGGAAGGTCTAGGTCAGTACATGGATTGTAGGACAGTGTCGGTTGGGTCCTGCCCCTACCCATTAACAGTCTAAAATAGGGGTCATATTGAGGGCTATCTATATATATATATATTTACAGTATTATCCAACTGTTAATGAGTGGGCAAAGTGTCGGGTTTGTAGATTTGGTCGCTTAGGTTTGCTACTCTCTGTCCTCCCCCAATGACAGAACCTGAAGCCTGGCCAGCGAGGAGCCTCGTACTCACTGGTTGCGCGTTTAGGGTTTAGGGGGGTTTAGGCTTTAGGGTTAAGGGTGTAGTGTTCGGGGTTTTTGGGAATGGAATAATGGACAGCAATGTAGTACCTCAGTTCTTATACGCCATTGTCCTGTCTTCCATTCTAGTCAGCAGCACGCTTAGCCTCTCAGTATCTACTCTCAATTCTATGCCCCCTTCTTCAAGGATCCTAGGATTCCTGGTTTTGAGTGACACCAAAGCCGTTTAAGAGTCCTGCATAAGCGCAGCCTACACACAAGCCAGGCTGCAAACAGCTCAAAGACCCTGCCCACCCGTTTAGGGATTCGGGCTTACGCAAACTTCAGAGACTCAAAGCTAAGTGACGAAATCAAGTTCCGTCCCGTCAGAATCCGAGCTGGTAGTGTGAAGCTACCCACACCCAGGCCTCACCCCAAACGTTAGTTCAAAAACACAAGCACCACAAGCACCAACAAGGCAAACAAGTGCAGCCAAAAACGCCTTCATGGAATAAGTGGGGACTACAAGATGTTTACACGTCGTTTGTTCTCAAGTCATGGATTTGTCATACGGCACTTAGAGTTTGAACGTGGGCCTGGCTTCGGATGACCTAAGAGGAAGCTGTAGAGTTTGAGTTTGTGTGTGTAGAGCATGACAAACTTGCGATCCCCTTGTTGTGCTACTGTCTACTGCCATCCTGCTATCTGTGTGAAGTGTGGACCAAACTGATAACATGGCCACGTATCGAAACCGGGAAACACTAAACCTCAACAATTGAAACCAAGACACCCCACGTTGCAGGCATTGCTCTCGCAGCGTGGGTCGCACCAAAGAAATCTGCACTCACGGCACCTGAACAACAATTTTTCGGGCTCTGGGCCTCCGCGGGTTCTTGCAAGGCCGAACCAAGAAAGATTTGATATCCAAATTTGGCCAGGGGCAGGCTCCGTAAAGGCGTCACCGCAAAGGTTCTAGATTCCCAAGATATGGAAAAGTCTGGAATAATCTCTAGACAAGAGCCCTTTAAGCTATATCAGGGTTTGATAGAAACTCTTCATAGAAGAAATCAAAATATGTAATAATGCTTCAAATTCTAGGTAGGCGGACTCGTCATTAGCTGTTGATAAAGTTCATGAACAAAATCCTTGGCAATCTTGGAAATATTTGGAAGCCATGATTCGCTCTCCTTCGTCACCCATATCCACTGTAATTCGTTCCCGAAGCCTTTGTGGCAATCCTGAAGATTACTCAAGATTTCGTGACAACCTCAGGAATCCCCCCCACGCCATCTCTGAACCGTTTGGGCTTCAGGGTTTGGGGGCATGAGCTTCTGAGTCCATAGCCCCCAACAGTTAAGGTTTCAATTACAGTGGGATTTTACAAACCCCCAATAGGTGGAAAGGTTCTCTACACAGTTACTAAGAAACAATCAAACGCGACAAGGCGGCTGGTTCAAAGTCTGCGTCTGGTTTTCGCACTCGTGCATGGAACCTCCATTGATCTGGCATGACTGGAAGGCCTCGATCACCAGGGACAATCTGAGTTGCTGTTCAGGAACTTAAACTAACTGGAGGAACTTAAACTAAATCTACATCATAGGGTTCCTGAACTTAAGCTAACTTCAGGAACCTAAACTAATTTTACATTATAGGGGAGCGATTTATGCATGGTCCTACATACCCGTCTTACGGTAAACTGACTTAAGCTCGTTAACAGGAACCCAGGAATGACTGGAGCTTATGTAAAACATCCCAAGCTCTTCAAACTCTTCAGGGTGGACATATGGGCTTTCCCAAAATTGGGAGCCCCTTTTTGGGAGCCCATAGACAATGCTGTAGTATTTGGGGGTCTATATTGGGACCCTCAATGTATGCTGCGCGGCAGCGCTAAAGAGCCAAGGTCTTCAGCTTCAGTCCTATCAAATCTGAAGACTAGACTGACAGGTGGCAAGTGGTTACTGTTGTTACCCTTGAATTGCCTGACCGCAAGTCTGCTCTCTCGTCCAGTCGAATGCTACATCTTCACATGAGCTATACTTTAAACTCCTAGTATTATAGTAGTCCCCTATTTAACGCCCTAACCCCCTTGAAGCCCTAAACCCTAAACTCTTAGTATTAATCGTCCCTAGAATCGTGCCCTATATTACACCCTATATAACCCCCTTGAAGGAGTTTAGGCTCCCATCTTCACGTCACTCTTATATCGCACGTTACACCCCTGCAAAAATCCCTGGCGCTTTCCTGAACCCCTGGACCCAAGAAGTGTAAAAACCATAAACTGGTCATTCTCAAATCTATGAGCCCCTTTTGGTTATGGATTATCTTACGGCACCTAATATATTTAGGGGTATTAAAACGGGACCCGATTTTTCGAAACTACAACCCTCAAACCTGAACACCGAGTCTCAGGCCTGAAACCTGAACACCTAAACGACAAACATGAGGGTTTAGGGTTTAGGGTTTAAGGCTCAAAGAATATGCCTCCCCTAGTCATGAAGCCCCCGGCACAACCTCAATGATAAATACTCTCCCACATGAATGTACATGATAAATCAACCCCCTCCTTATTAAGGGCGTTAATATTAGAATCACGATTATAATCCCTATAAAGGGGAGAGGGTTTATTAATCAGGGGTCTACATGATGCAAGGAATGCTACTTGAACGGGCATCTTCATCCTTAGAGAGGCGGAGGTTTCATGATTTCAAGGGGTTCTGCTTTGCACCCTTTCGGTTTGTAATTCTACCCGTTGGGATTGGATGGCTAGAGTATGGAATAGACCCTTTAGTTTGGGCAATTACTTGCGCCCAAAACTTTTTTGATTAAGGGGAGGGGACTGTAAATCCAGCAGCTTCGAGCCCTGAATCCGTCCTGTTCGCACATCTCGTGGAGGCAGCTGGGAGCACGGGGCTGAGATGTCCCGGCCGGGGCTGAAGAGTTCCACCTGCGGTTTAGGGTTTAAGGTTTAGGGTTCAAGGTTTAGTTTAGGGCCCTTTGAGTCCAGATTACAATACTTGCGATCTAAAGCCCAAGTATTTGGGTACTTGGACCCAGTAGCTTTAGGGTTTAGGGCCTATGGGTCCAGACTAGTACACTTGGGATCCAAAGCCTCATTCTTACCCCTAAGTTGGATTTTGGATTCTAAGCTTGAGGACTTAGGGTATCTTTTGTGTGGACGTCTGGTGTGACAGAAAGCAGGGAAATTCTTGTGAATCTACTGTTGTGCGCGGTCTGTACAATCATACCATAAGAGTCCAAGGACTCAAATAATGAGTGCAATCTGAATGGTCTTTGGGACCTAAAACCCCAATATTTGGGTCCTTCGACCCTAAGGGACAGGATAGTTGGGGCCGTGTAAATTAAAATGGCCAAGTTGCCGCGCGAAGCCCTTCGACGACCGCTACCCTTGTTGTCCAAATGGGCGGTGCCCAAAACCCTACTCCCATTTCATCTCGGAAACAAAGCTGCTTACGGTAGCTTACGTTTTGCAAGCTGTTGCTTACGACGTGACTTTGGTGTTTTTTTCTTCTTACGCCGCTTACGCCGGCTTGCTGCAGCTGCTGCAAGTGCAAGGACTAACAACACCAACAAAAACAACAGCTTACGACGATTACGGCAACAACGTTGCCGCAAAATTGCTGACAATGCCTTACGAAGCACAACACGTTGCTTATGCCAAACCTTGTTTCTGAAAAACCCTGTCTTTTCTAAATAAGGAGGGTTTTGATCTCTGCTCAAGTACCCAATCCTAGACCTCCTAAAGGATCCAAAAAACGGAGCCCCTGAACGACCCCCCATTTTCCCCAATGTAGTCATGGGTACAAATTGGGGGGGGGGTTCCATTTTTTGGATCCTTTAGGGAATACTTAGGATTTGGTCAATAGTAGCTGTATCAATTACAGGTTTGGGGTACGTATAAGAGTATTGGGCAGGGCTACCCCAACACCCTAAACGCTAAACCGAGGAGCTGACGAGAGACAAATAAATACTAAAAACGATCCAACCTTAGCTAGGGTCAAGGACCTGGGCTTTAAGGGGCTAACCCCTAAACCTCAACTGCTAGATTTTCCAATTAATCACCTCCCCTTGGAAATACCCCCCCTCCACTGTCCCCTGATAACAAACCTCCTCCAGATGTGTAATATGCCAAGGGACATATTTATTTGTAGGGGAGACGGGGGGCTTCTTATAACGGGGGATGGGGGAATATTATTCGGGCTTCCCCCATCGCTTTCGCTCGGGCCTGCATTCCGCAAACTCCAAGCCCTCTGCGCAGTGTAGTAGCTTGGCCTCGTGGCCTGGAAGAGGCGAAGATCTTTGGCAGTTCAGGGTTTTGGGTTTAGGATTAAGGTTTAGGGTTAGGATCTAGGGTTTGGGGTTTAGAGTCAGTCTAAGGTTTAGGGTTTAAGGGTCAGGGCTTGGGGCTTATATATAACTGAAACCTAGGGTTCAAGGCTTAGGGTCCATATTGCATGTGTATGTATGTATGTATGTATGTATGTATTTATGTATGTACGCATATGTATATGTATATTCATATGCATGTAGATGTATGTGTGTATATATGTATGTATACTAGTATGTACTTGTTAAAACTTGGCTTCAGGATTTAGGGCACGCATGTATTCTGCCTCCAATGATACGGTGGGTTCGGACACAAAAATGCCAAGCCTATATGGGCATCCGAATGACACCTATACAGGGCAAGTTTCTGAACGTCTCACATCCTGAACGAAATGCCCGTAGACCTTAAGCCTTATGGTAAGTATTACAGGGACCCGAAAGTGGGTAAAACCAAAGTTCAAAATCCATACTTACAAAGAGCCAAAACGACCATTTCCTCACACATACTTTTGGCTCAGGTAGCCCGGAATTTTAGTGTAGACCTATGATTAACAAACCCCCTCCTTTTAAAAGCCTAAATAGTAGAATCCCTGTTATAATCCCCATTAAGGGGAAGGGGTTTAGGTTAGGGTGGGAGCGTTTGGGGGGCAAGGGGTTGTGTGCTTGACAGGCCAAAGCCTGAAACAGCTTTGAGAGTTTAAGGAACAGGGTTTAGGGGAATTACTGCGTCATTTTTTCAAGTTCATTCGAGTCATTTGAGGTATCTATAGTAAAAGTTTGCCAGGCAACTAAAACCATACTAGCGAACGAATCGCGAAAAGCCCTGACATAACTCAGTTCTCACTCCATTTCCGATTTTCTTATCGGTCAGGTTCTCCGTTTTTGGTAATCATCTAGGCTTTTACCTGCATTCTGCTTTGGCATGATTGACATGTGTGACATGTGTACTGTTGCGGTGGCATGCTCATTGTGTTGTGGCTCTAGGCTTGGATTGTGGCTGCCCAGTACTTGGGCATTACCTGGACACCCAGAGTAAGTAGAATAATGGTCCAAAAACCACCCAAACAACAGTCAAACAGGCCATTCTTATACATCCTTGGGGGTTTAAGTAATTAGAAACTTCGCGAAAGGTTGGCGTTCAAAACCATGGGCTTGGCAAGTTCGAGCTACTATTCTGAGAATATTTGCAAACCCCTACCTCAGGGAAAACCCAACCAGGGCCTAAGGGTCCATGAGGGCCTTAGCCACAGTACACGTTCCCATAAACCTACTTGGATAGCCGTTGGGACTTAGAGGCAAACTTAAAATAACCCTAGAAGCAGTATGATAAGCCAAGTTGTTCCAGGATTAACCTACAGTACTTGATAAGTTCCCCTCACTCTTCAGGGAGGTTGACACTGTGGAGTTCACAGACCGGCACTCTTTGGTCTTCCGTTTTGGGGGCTCGGACCACGTGGCTCTACGCCTCAGTAGTTGCACTATAGTCACTCAGAATGATCCTGCAGGATGTTTGGAGGGTCGTTTCCCAAAAGCCTGAAACAGATATCTCTTCTAGAGTTTTCTCTTATTACTATGATTATTGATTCCTGCAACCACCAGTACTAATATTACCAACACCACTACCGTGACTATTACCACCCAACACTTTTTTTAGTTTTCAGGTTCAGAGTGTGCACTAACCCTGGGGCCCTACACCTGCATGTATTCAAGCCCTAGGCTTCACAATCTTCACCTCCGTACTGCTATGCGTTCAAAAGTATCCGTACATCTCTGTAGAACCCTGTGTAACCACCGTGTGCATGGGGGGTTCCGAAAGCAGTTACGCGCTCTTGTCTAGGGCTCCAAAGGAATATGTAGGCATTACGGAGGTCTGGGTTATTTGAGGGCGCCACCTCTTGGAAACTCCCATGCCCCTATGCCGCCGGTACTTGTGCCAATGGCTACTGAAATCCCCGTGAAGCACCAGTATAAGGGCCTGACCGTGGGCTTTAGCCAAGGCACTTGTCCATTCAGAAGTGCAAGTTGCACAGCCGTATTCCTAAGGAGTCATGTCAGTCGTTGTGGTGGCCGTCGTGTCAACGGTGCTAGTAGCAAGAGCAGTCGCGATAGCAGCAGCAGCAGCAGCAGCAGCAGCAGCAGTAGCACTTGCAATAGACGCATAACAAATGAACGGAATAGTGCTCCCACTCCCACCTCCTATATCAACAACCACCACCACCACCGCCAAAGCCACCGCAACCGCGACCGCCACTGCCACCGCCACCGCCGCCACCACAACAACAATGAGCTCTGATCATATGGACTTCAGAAACGATCAGTGCAGACTGAGTCGCGCCGAAGATCTCATCAGCCTGCCCAAAAGCTTGAGAAGGTTTTAAGAGAGTACATTAGGGACCGCCGCGCATACATGGGGATCATAAGTTGATGGCACTGGTCTCTACCAAAGATTACATGCTAGTGATTTGGGGAATAACCATATCCATCCCCGCGGGAATCGCAAGAGCAGGCGCTGGGCCTGACTGATTGAGAGTAAGCACAGCCACGGATACTCGCAGCACAAGCTTGTAGCTATGATGATATTAAGAAGACGAATACATAACAAGAAAGAGTAGTAAGACATATAAGGATAATAACCACAAAAGTAGATTCAGCAGATCATATAACGCTGCATGCTCAACAGCCCAGAGCCTGAGTTAACTACAGCAGTGACAATGGTAAAATCCTGCCTTAGGAGTGAAAAGTGATGAAATTGGCCTTCACCGTGGTCAGCATCAGCCTCATCATCAGTACCATGATCATCATGGATGTCATCAGTGTCATAACCATACCGATCCTCACGATCCAAATCAACACCATCATTGCTGTCATCCTGACAATGATGCTACGTGTGCTGCTAGCAAAGCCAACAACGTAACACAGCATACAACATAACGAGAGAAATCTGGATGACCTACGTCACCAGAGAAACCCTCTCATGCCGCGTAAGCTCCATGCATGCCCCCCCCTGAAGCCAACACTATTGCTGCTGACTCCTGCCTCAAGACCCGACTGCACGCGGCAAGTAGCGTAGACCCTGGCAACCCGGGATCTGCTACAAGCCCCCTAGAGTAGATAAAATATTACTTTGGGTGTATTATAATAAGATCTCCATATACCCCAAAGTCTATACACTCAATGGGGACTATACGTCGGGGCTTGCCAAAGCAAGGTGAGTAGCGCTGCTTTTGACGATGGTTAGCCCAACAGCAAGAGTTAGGACCTTGTGAGTATTATAGTGCGGTCCAAATTTTGGGGATTGGGGTTACTAAAACCATCTTGAAATTTTTGGGTGGCTGAGGCATTTAAGATGAAGAGTCCGCATAAGTTACTACAGCCAAAAAGGAGAATATGATCTTTCTCCATATAGCGGTGACTTAGTTTTCCAAAACTTGCTGAGCAATCCGAGAATTCTGTCTTGCAAAAACAGCAACCAAAAGGAGTTGAAATGATATGATACCCTTGTTCAAAAACACTGCTCACGCACTCCTGGTGATTCACGGGCACAACGGAGTTTATGTCTCATGAAGATGAGAACCTCCTAGATAACACTGAACACCACAGCCATGCGGACTCTCCGATGTACACCCCCCATGTTCAGAAATCCGGCTGCTAATGCTACATGCAAGTCGTTGGTATCGCGTATACCTTTTGGGGGTTCCTACGGATTGTATTCATGGCTCCGGACTATGCGATAGGGGCTTAGGGCTTAGTGGAATATGCAAGTTTAGGGTTAAGGTTGGGGGATGGCACGGCCGTATGAAGGCGGTACTTGTCCTTCTTGTTTTCCACTGCTATTTTCCGCACTCTTGAACACAAGTGGGACTTGTCACATAAAACCTAATGCTTGGAAGAGGCGTGCACTTTCGTGCTTCGTGAGGTTTTGAGCTTGATCATCTGCAGCGGAAATTGTTCGCCCCTTATGTAGAAGTCATCACTCCTGTAGGAAATGCGGAATGTCATGGTCCTATCCTGAGCTTACGTTTAGGCCTTGAGGCTTATGGTCTACCCAGATCACGTGGAGCCTACTTGGGATTCTTAACTCCAAACAGGGTCATTTAGAATAATTTCAATTCCCAATTTAAGGCCATGTTGGTACTATTCCCCACAGAAATCACCATTCAGGGTGAGGTCGGGTGAGGTGACTTTGAACCCTAAACCCTTAACCCTAAAACCCTAAACCCAAAGAACCTGAACGGCATCCTTGCCTCATGCATCCGATGCCAGTGCAGGAGGCACGCTGCTGCTCAACACCTAGGTATGCTGAATAATCTAAGGTTTAGGGTTTAAGGTTTAGGGTTTAGGGTTCAGGGTTTAAGATTTAGGGTTTAGGGCCTTCATTGTTGGGAAAAATGGATCAAGGTCATGGGTTCAGGGATGTAGTCAAGGGTCAAGTGCTTTTAACCTTAGTCTGCATGGCTGCTAAAGGCTGTAAAGGCTGTCGTTTGGCAGAGAGCAGGAATGCGGGTTGTTACTTCCTGGTGCTTAAGGGAAGGTGGGGGAGTGGATCCTTATAATAGGACCTGTACAATTCCCACATGAGATATAGTCTGAACTCCCAGTATCCCCCCCCTATAGTAGTCCCCTATCTAGCCCTCATTTAAGGAATTTAGACTATGGCTCATATAAACCCCCTATAATAGTCCCTATCTTCACTCCCCCTTAAGCACCAGTAAAGTTGGGGGTCTTAGGGTTTAGAGGGCTTAGGGCATAGTCAGGGTTTAAAGGGTTTAGGGCTGACGGTTTAGGCTTGGGGCCAAACTGATATGGAAGCTCAGAGCGGGGCCCTACAAAGATTGCCATCATGCCAACAGGTGCACTTGTGGGCTTTCAGTGTATTTTTGGGCAGGGCAGCCCAGGTTGAAGCGACTGAGGACCACTGGTGGAAAATTTGTGGATGCTACCGAGAGGGTGCAGTCGTTAGGTGCTGAAGGTCAAGGAACCACCATGAGGTGTGTGACGTGTGGACACATTTCCGTTGGTGTGCCTGACTTCTGGACCCAAAGGCAAAGGTTAGGAAGGTTAGGAGCATTCTGGCAACAAATTCTTGGGGGCTGAAATCCACCCTAGCGCCCCGTTCTTTTGAATCTTTCTCCCTCCTGGCAGCAAACATGAAATCCATAGCATGGGAGCGATCTTGTCAGAATATGCATTCGTTGTGAGGGGTTGGAAGTAAAACTCTGGCACTGAACGGTCGGTGATTGAACGATTTGGGACTTAGCGTTTAGGGCTTCCAGCAGAGGCCGAGAAATTGGAACGCTGGCACATCATGGCTCATGCTATTTTTCAACTTTCCAGGTCTTGGGGTTCAAGATACTGGTGCCTCGAATGTCCGGCTTCTACTAAAGACTTTAGTGTTTGATCCCAGGTGCAGGCTTCGTAGTCTGTCCTGAAGACCTCGTAGCGCTCTCGGCAAATGTCCATGGCAAACTTGTCTTCATCTTCGATCCATTGGTAGCAGTGCCTCGAGAGATAAGTTCGGATGATACAGGCAATATGCCCCCCAGGGTGTTGATTTATCCAGACAGAAACAAAGCCCTGAAGCCTTAACCCTCATGGTACACTCAAACCTATAGCCCCCCTTAAGTAGCTAGAATATGGCTTTGGGGTATCTCATGATAACATCCCCATATACCCCATATTCTATCTACTTAAGGGGGACTATAAGCCTGTGCAATCTGGGCCTATGGTTGGAGACACTACAGCACAAGCGTGGGCGCCTGCAAGCGCTGATCATGGTCTCCCCATTGACTGGGGTAGTGCAGCCTGGGGTGGCAGAGGGTAATTCCAACCCAGTTATAACTGGATTTACAACCCAATTATCAGCTCCCCCCTACATCCCCTCATATGGTTATAGCTGGGTTACAAGTACCAGTTATACTTGGGTTATAAGAACCCCACACCTTCAAGCAGGGGGCAGCCATGACCTCCACACTGGCTGCCTAAAGCTGCGAGGTCCGGCAGTTGGCTGCAGCAAACTACCAGTGATGGTTTATAAGAGGCTTCTTAACCCCAAGCCCCCAATCTAAAACGGCTGTTTCTTGGCCTGGGGACCTTGCACAGCTACCAATCCAGTGGTGATTTTGCGGCACAGCCTGCCTCCACTCCAAAAGGCGCTATAGTCTAAAGTCCTAGTATGCCCCTAAATAAGCATAATTAGGGTTTAGGGTAGAAACTCCTAGAATCCCTCTGAATAACCCTTATAATGCTCGCATTTACAACCCCCCATATACCCCCCTTTCACGACTTTAGATTATAGTTCATGTGTATGACATGCTGAGAGGGCTCCTCGTACGACATGCTTAAAAGTTTTTTAAAGTTCTAAGTGGCTGCACCTGCGCGGTTTTCACTCGGGCTCTTGACCTTCGACCCTACATGAAGGATCACGCGATTTGCTACCTACCCAGCACGAGCATTGGCTTTATCAAGCACCCCACCTGCAACCAGCCTAGCTGCCATTACGTAGGTTGCCCGAGTATTAGCTGTTACACCTGATAAAACTGTTATAAACTAAAGCTCAGTTACGAATACATGTCTGAAGTCCCGCGAACCTCTAAGTATACCCGGAGGGCAGAAACCGATTCCTAAACCCTAAACCCGAAATGTAAGGTGGGCTCGAGATGCATCTCGTTGTTCTGGCAACTTTCCATCTCCTCTTCGCACTCCTTGGCTTCTGGGTACCCTAAGAGTCCAAGCCAAGTCCCTGTAGGATGGATGATTTGTGTCCAGATAGGCTTCTATGCGGATATGGTCCCCTTGAGTAGATAGAATATGGGGTATATGGGGATCTTATTATAATATACCCAAAGCCATATTCTATCTACTTAATGGGGACTATACTGTACCTTGGGCCCGAAGTATGTACTTGCCATTTAGGTATTGACCTGTAATAGGGGGAGAGCTGCCTGATTACCCTCTAGCCCTGTCAGTCGCGTAAGGATGGGTCAAACTCCTCGGCACTTTTGCTCTGCATTGGCCATTAAGTCCACTCACATGTTCAACCTGGAAATTCCTGACAGCCAGATAGCAAATCATGCTTCTCCCAGGAGTGCTACAGAATCCTTCCACCAATGCTCCTTCAACTACTCTTCGCCATGTCCCCACTGAGCGCATGTGCAAACATATCATCCCCGTTTGCGTGGCGCCTCCTAATTTCCTCATAATATGTTTTGAGTTTAGATGCGGGGAGTCTCCATTAGGTGTTTACCCTCGTCTCAAAGGCATCGTATCGACCCAACAGTCTTTGTGCAAACGGCCCGAGTAATTACGTACTATAATGGTTACACCCCCATTAGCGTATGTGCCGCGCCCCCGCGCCTCCAACAACTTAACGGAGGGAGCTCGTCCCCTTAAAACACCTTCATCTCCCTGCTACTACTCTAAGGGTCCAAGGACCCAAATAATGGGGGTTGAGGGCCCAAATACTATAATATTTGTGGTGTTTGAGCCCTTAACCAATTATTTGGGTCCTTGGACCCTTAAGGATACACTTCCCCAAAGAAGAGCTCAAGATGAGGGTTCTTCGTAAAAAAAATTGAACAGTTTTAGGGTTTAAGGTTTAGGGTTTGTGCTTTCTGGAAATGGATCCTAAACCCTGAGCACTGACCCTACACCCGGAACCCTGAACAAAAAAGCTGTTGCCTTCCAGACCAGCTCGTTGCGGAGTATTTTGGGCAAAAAATCTGATTTGTTTAGACTTTCTTCTTGCAAGTACTTGGGACCCTATCTAGCACCATATGCGCTCGCAAGAAGTAGCCTATGACCTCAGCAACTTCACTTTTTAGAAGGTCTTCTCTCACCGACCATGATATGATCAAGAAGAATAGCGGAAACTTTGCTGCAGTACTCTGAATCCTAAGCCCTCAACTCTAAACCTTAGACCTTGAATCCTAAACCCTAAACACGTGCCAGGCGGCTGGAAGGCAAGAGGCGCCATAGGGAGGGGGAGGGACGTAGGGCTTGCCATCAAGCGCCATGTAACCTTGATATTGAAACCCCAGGTTGCGGGTTTAGGGTCTAGGTTTTCAGGTTTAGGGTTCAAGGTTTATAGGGTTTAAGGTTTTGGGTTTCAGGATTAGGGTTTATAGGGATAAGGGATTAAGGCTTGGGGCTCTGGGCCTATGGTTTCTAGACACGGGGATGTTACCCTAGCCTTGCCATCAGCATTTGCACACTGAAAGGACAGGTTTAGGGTTTAGGGGTATGGCCTCTAGATATAGGGAAATTGCCCCAATATATAGGGAACATGGAAAAGAACATAGAACCCATTATTTGGGGTCTAGGCTTTAGGTTACCCCAATCGTGACGAGTCAAATGGAAAAGAACATGGATAATCAAATGGAAACTGGATATACATGATGCGGTTTGGGGACTGGAAGTTAGAGCTCATGGACATTTAGGGAGTAGCATGTAGGGTGTAGGGTCGTGTAGTGTGTAAGGAGAGAGATTCATGCTTCAGGAAGTGCATGGTTTCGGGCTGCAGGTCTCAAAGTGAAGTAGAGTGCATGGGGAAGGGCCCTGCCAAAGTAATAGATAGAACGAACGTAACATCAATCTATGCTACGCTTGTGCCAATGCTGCAGTCTACCTTCTTTAGTATGTCTCAAGACTACACAATGCTTTTAAATTTGAGAATGCCAGGACTAGAAATGAAACAATACAAATGGCCAGGGTCCAGCTAAACACAAGCTCCTGTTTGCAACATGAAGCCTGGGTTGGCCCCTAAAACCCTTTGAAAAATATTAGTATATAGGGTCCCTTATTAAAGCCATTAGAGAGAATATTAAATGTCCCAGGGGCCTACCCAGAAACATCCCACAATTGTGAACCCTTCAAGCCGGAACACTTTTGATGATGCAGCTCTCCGGAGGAGGTGAGCCCTTTGACCAGTCCCAGTTCGGAATCTCCAGGTGCCGCGTCTGTCCAGGTGCCATGGGGGTTATATAGGGGAGCATATAGGGTTTAGGGATTACGGTTTAGGGCTGGAGATTGTTGAGGATTGGCTTCACACGCCGAGATGTCTTCGACGTGCTTTGAGGTGTGGGCACGCAGGCTTTAGGGGCGAGGTCTTTTGGCTGAAGGCTCAAAGGAGACAGTTCACTTAGAGCTTACCTGGACTCCAGAATATTCTACACATTTTGGGGTCTAGGTAGGTTAGAGGGTTTAGGGCTTTGTGTCGTCAATCCTTACATCGAGCTCGTTAGCTTAGATGGGGAGTGGGGACATGCTTCAAAAGACTGGATTGCTGTTGAAGTTCCTTAACAGCAACCCAGAAGAACCGACGCATATTCTTGGGAGTACTTGTGCCGCGCAGCACGGGGAAGGAAGCCTACGCCCTAGACCCTAAACCCTAAATCCCGAAACCTTAGGTCAAAATGAAGCTCTGCTGGCCAAGCAGCTGGCCAAAAGCGGCGGAATTGCCACCCAAAAAAACCGTGACCCAATCTTTGATACTGAATCCTTGTACAGTTTTCGGATCATGGGGATTTCGCTTGAAGCATACTAGGATGGCTTCAGGTACAAAGCTTGGCCACAACAAGGCGCCTCAATGTGACCCTGACCAAGCTTCCAGCAGATCTCCTGCACCACAAATATTAGGGTTTAGGGTTTAGGACAGGAAGCTCTGAAGGGATTCTGTTAAGCAACTTACATTGATGATGTAGGGGATTAGGGTTAAGATGCCACAACGTGAGAATCTAATGGGCAATGTAATTAACAAATGATATGGCAACTGGGATGATATGGGGAAGGGGTGGGGGTTAGGGATTTCAGGAAGTAGCAAGTCGAATCAACGTACCAAGTTACGGATGCGTGGTAAAGAATAGAGTGTTCTTCTTATGGTGCTGGGCATAAGTTCCTTAATAGGAACACTGCATGGCGGCTGCTGATGGATTATTGGGGTTAGAGTTCAGGAGCTGTAGGGGTTATAGTTTACTGTAGGGTTCTAGGGTTTTAGGTTTGGGATTCTTATGAGTTCTGACTGGCTTGGCTTAGGAAGGGTTTGTGTGTTCAGAGTGGATGCTTCCAGCAGAGGACGCTTGGCTTGAGCTCAGCTTTGTTTGAGGCCCTAAACCCTAAACCCTAGACCCTAAACCCCCAGTACTCTTGGAATCCAGGCAGCTTTTAAGCCAGACTTTAGCCACATACCCATGCGGAGGTGTCCAATGTAGAGGTTCATTTCTGGGGGCTATAGTACGAAGCAACAGAATATTTCGGCATCTAAATTGGAGCCCATCTTCTGCAAACCCTTTAGGTGCTATACTTACCCCACATGCCTAGATCCACCGTTCCCAAAGGCTACGTGTAGTCATATGGTAAATACTTGAGGCTCCGATGGCCCATGAATTTCGCATACAGCTACCTGGATCTCCGGGGTTTAACAAAAAACTCTGAAAACTACACCCGCATAGACTCTGAGTAGCCTGTAGCAGCGCTGCGGCTGCTAAGGGTCCAAGTACTCAATATTCACATGCTTGCCCAAAACGTGTACCACAGTTCTTGAATGATTGAATACATGGACCCCCTAAACCCTGAACCCTAAACCCTTAGGGCTCTGTATACTTTAGAGGACTGCAATTCAAAGCACTGGGCCCCAATCACCAGAATCAGCCTCGACCCCAAATCAATCAATCCCTGTTGTCCTTGCAAAGTTGCCAGGTGCATCTGCTATCTCCTACTTCCCAAAAGAAAGCTCGTTCATACACAACTGGATCCTTGAAAGTGCCAGCAAAACAGACCCGCAATGCTGAGACACATCCCCCTCAGGCTCACATAATCTAGGCCTCTATACGGAGTCCCTGTAAACCTTCCTGAGCAAAGACCAACACGTCCCAGGAAAGCCCACGCCACGCACGGAGTGCTTGCTTGACTGCTTAGCCAGGGGCTCTATGCAGTTCGTGGTGGGGTTTGCTATGGTTCTATTACAAGGGATTACCCTATAAACCCTAAACACCAAAAAAATACATGGGAGCCTTTCAAGGAAGTACATCTGCATTGTTGTAACTGGTCTGCCACACATGGGTTTCTACGTACCTACTTGGGGGCCAGAGATTTGCTAGTTGGGTGTTCACGCAAAGGCTACCTGAACCCTCAACCCTGAATCCTGAAACCCGGCCCTAACCCTAAACCCTAGGCCCTGAAACTGTAAGTCCTAAACTCCTTATCCCAAACCCCCTCACCCGTAAGCCCTGACCCCTAAACCCGAAGCCCTAAACCCCTACCCCGCCCCGGAGCCCCAAACCTCCCTGCATGCCACCAAGCAAAACCTAAGAGGCCAAGCGCCTCAGTCGCCAGCTTTGGATTCAGGATGGCCCGGCCTTTGATAACAATACTAGCAATAATAATAGTAGGAATGATCATACTTTTGGTAATACTAAGATTAGTAATAGGGTCTAGGGTTCAGGGTAGAATTGTGGTAGGATAACAAGAATTGTAATAATAGCAGTCATGATTGACATGGCAAATTCAGATATATTAGTAATAGGGTTTAGGGTTTAGGGCTCAGGATATAATATAAGTTACACGAAGGGTAAACAGAACAATAGCAACAATAACAATAGCGGGCCCAAAGGATTCCAGGAACCTATAGATGGAATACAGAGGCAAGAAAACTCATATTTGTGATAGCAGTAGCACTAATAATACGAATGGTGGTAAGAACGATAGCAATTGAAAAAAAAAAGAGTAGGAACATGCATAGATTCCTCCAAGTACAGCTTACATCTACATGCTGAACGTCAGCCACAAAAAAAAGAAAGAAAGAAACAAACCGTCGCCACCAGAGGGGTGGCCTAGAAACGATTCCAAAATATCTTGGAGAAACCGCCTAAGATACGAAATAACGATTCTTTGAGACTCTATGCCTCTATGCGAACCCAAAGCTCCCTACTGCGAATATGAACAAGAAGTAAACTCCATAAGCTACCCTGAACCGCATTCCTAAACCCCTAAACCCTAAACCCCAAATCCCTAAATCCTAAACCCTAACACCTTAAACCTAAAACCCTAAACCATAAATCCTAAACCCTAAACCCTGAGCTTTATAAACCCAGTGGCAAGACTTTGGCGCCACTGGGTTTGGCCCCCCTGCGGCTGAACATTCAGAGAGGCAGGCATCCTCGCAGGGTTCAGGTAGGTGTGGTGCTGTTGATACTGTAGGTTTAGGGTTCAGGGTTGAGGGCTTAGGGTTTAGGGCTTAGGGTTTAGGCCTTGGGTTTTAGGGTTTAGGCTAAAAATCCTGCATGACCATATCATACCATCATACTACTATTATCCCATAGCTCCGAAGGTATAATACTATTATGCCATAATTCCCAAGCTATGAGGTACTTCGGGTCATGCATAATTTTGTACCCACCGTATGGAACCTATACCCTGCTGAACCCTACTACTGTTACTAGCCATGGTTATATGTTGGGTTTCCCTACTTCTCACTGCAAGTAACTACAATCAGGGCTGGAGTTGGACGTATTGGAATTGGTGGTTTAAACAGCTTCTAGATTCCAGGTTTTGGGAAATTGCCCAAAGAATTGCCTCGAAATTTGGGACGGCAAAAAGATGCCATGATTTCGAGAAACTCCCAAGTAACCAGGTGTTTTTTGGGTGGAAGCTTCTGGATGAAGGCCTGGAACGGAGGGCTAACTGGATCCTTTCTATCCTTTACCCCGGCTTTAAGGTTCCCCTAGAAAGCCAGTTACCCATAATCATAGGCAACTTTCCCTTGATTTCCTATTACTTTGGGTTAAAGTGGCCCATTATTATGGATAAGTAACTGTTGGAGTTGTGGGTTTAAGCCTCGGGCTCTGGCAACAAAGCCCTGAACCTTAAAACAAAGGGACTTTTATGAACCCCAAATAGGGAACCCCAAGAATATAGTAGGAATATGATAGAATATAAGGACCCTGGTAGGTATATTCCTATTATATTACTATATTCTTGAGGGTTCCCTGTTTGGGGGTCCCATTAAAGCCCCTTCATAAAACATGATCACACGGTGTCCTTGTTCTCTGCAGCGAAGCTCATGTTGGCGTACACGCAGCCCCACCTAAGGACAACTGGGTATCGTAAGACCCTTTACGGGATCGCGTTTCTTTCCGACAGTACACAATGGAGATTCAAAGCAAATGCTTAACTAGCCTTACGTAGGGTACCATGACTATAAGTAGGAATAGAACCCAAGCGCCTAATCAAGATCCGTAAGCCTTGAGGCACAAATAAGCCCCCTACAATAGAAGCCCATCACACCACCACCACCGCAATAACTGATAGACTTTGTGACAGCACTTACCCCCAACAGGTATCATGCCTGCGCTAGCTTTCGGGAAATTGATCTTGTTCTAACCTCTCTCGTGCTATGAGGGCAGCCCGCACTTGAATGTACCTGTCCATGCCTGCGGCATACCGCCACTCAAGAAGCTGATGCTGACAGCATGCCACCAACGTCAGATCCTGTAACGGAGAGCGTTGCTCCAAACAACAAGAAAAGAAGTCTTGCAAGCGTCATAGCTTGTGTACAAACTCCATCCGGTAAGGGCTGCTACTCTAAACCCTAAACCCCTAAGGATCCAAGTAGCTCAATGTAGGCTATTTCTACAGACTTCAGGGCCCAATGCAGGTATTCTTTGTATACTTGGACCTTTGAACCACGTCAACCACCAAGCTTCATCTCTCACTGAAAGGGACTCCAGAATCCAGATCTCAGGGATCCAAAGAGCGCAAACCATTTTAGGGTTTAGGGTTTAGGTGCCATTTCTAGACTTTAGGGCCCATGAGCATGCAGGTGTTTTATAAAGATGTATGTTTTTCAAGGCATGGTACGTCATCTTAAATTGCCCATCCCAAGCTGGGAGTTTAGTGTTTATGGGGTTGGGTTTAGGGTGCCCTTCTTTTGCATCACTTCTCGGGTTCAGAAATCTTTGGACCAGGGTGTACTCCGCGAGGCACCGTGTCAGCTACAACTCAAGGAATGGACGTGCAGGCACAGAGACAACCCTTGACCTTAAACAGGGGCTATAGGGCTATAGGGTGCCTAAATGTGGTGCTTAAGAAAAATGACGGGTGGTTGTTCCAAGTTGGGATATCAAATTAACTGTAACCTGATGTTCCTGTTTTGAGCCTCTGTATGAATAAGATGAGGCAGGGGAGAAACGCCGACTGTGGGCCATGCATCTTCTTGACACATAGTTCAGCTCAAAGGCCGACAGCCAACTGAAAGGCAACAAATCAAAGACATGGGGAAGCTGACATAATCTTGTGCGTATGCATGTGTATATATATATGTATATACATATATACATATGTATACATATATATATATATGTTTACATATATATATATATATGTATGTGTAGGGGAGTTTCCCAAAATCACGGGTATTCTTTTGGATG
>CAJNIZ010002800.1:0-18491 GCA_905231905.1 Symbiodinium pilosum | reverse complement strand
ACCAAAAAAAAGCTACTCATGAGGTGACCAGCTTGCCGGCGCCTTTGCTGACGCCTTGTGGGTTCAGGATTCGGAAGATTGAATCCACCTTTGTCAATGTCCTGCTCATGACTGCGCCCTGGAAGGCCTGCTCTGTCATGCCATGGAGCATCTCTCCACAATAATGTGCTGGAGCTCGCGGCCTATGGGGCTCTCGCGGGGACCGCTCTAGAAGCTCCTCTGACTCTCGCTTTGTTGCCCTTCTTGACTCGCAGGTTGCAAAAGCAGCTGCTGCAAAGGGCCTGCTCCTGGCCTTCGCCGCACGCTTTTGGCCTTTACCCTGCGTTAGGGTTTGCCCCAACTCGCCGCAAAGTTGCCGATGACCCCACGCGGCATGCGGACCTACGTGAAGCTTGCAAGCATGCCCTTCATAGGCTTCTCCCTGGGTGGTTCCCCCGCAAGGGGACTTACAGACCCTTTGTATGGCTGTTGTGATAACCCCCCAGTGGAAAGTTGCCGAAACACTAATCACCAAATCCCGGAATTTGAATCCTGTTGATATTTTGGTTTGGGGTTTAGGGTTTGNNACAGTTTAGGGCTTAGGGTCTAGGTAGAACCTTAAATAGATCCCGTCACCTCCTTTTCAGGATCCTGGCAAGGTCTGCAGTAACCCTGCATCTCGTGCTTTGTGGTTGAACCCTAAGCCCCTGAGTCACCTGCTACCCCCACCTGAATGAAGCCTATTATCCCTAAATAGCGTTAATTAAGGGGAGGAACCTGGGGGGGGAGGGGGGTAGTATAATTAGGGGGGAGTGTCAAGGTCGGATCGATCTTAACAGCGACTGGCAGGACTGGGGTTTAGGGTTTAAAGTCACTTTTTGTTTGGGGGGGTTTGCGGGTGGGTGCCGTAGTAGATTTCTGAGGTCTAGGGGGCTAATGGTTAGGGTGAATGTCTAGCGTTTTGAGGCCTATAGTTTTGAGGAGCCAGGGGATTTCCGAATTTGACGCTTTCTGATCGTCAGGGCTTCGGATGTAATTACGATCTATTTTTTTTTGTTTCTGGCTTTGTGTTACAAAAAGGACACGTGCCACCCCAGGCTTACCAAGGAACCATTGAGGGTGGCTCTGGTAGGTTGGTATGGCCCTCAATATATTCCCTAACAAGGACCCATGTCCATTAGCTATATTTTGGAAAACATGAATCCCCATAAACCACTTTCTGATCCCCGTTTCCATGTTATTTTCCGGCTGATTTTCCATGATCCTAACGCTACACCCTCATATATCCCTTAAGACGAACCCAGGGCTTCCATTGTCTTTTCCATTTAACTGTTCCTGGAACCCTAGATTAGGTATATGGAGAAATATGGATTGTAGCTCACATGGTTCCAAGTGAAGCTTCGGCCAGCTTTGAAAAGAGGGTTTAGGGGGCTTAGGGTTGGGGATTAGCCTTGATGGTTGGGGAAGGGCGTAGAAAGATTTATTTCTGTAGGTCTGAGAAAAGTTTGAGTAGCTCCCCAAGAGTACCAGATGGGACAGAGTCTCTAAGTAACCTCTAGGTTCCCTTCTAAGTACCTTGTAAGTGTCCTTCAGGGTCGTACTCTAAGACCGGGTACTTGTAGTAGTTAGGCTGCTCCTGCAAATCACCGCGCCCTAAAAATACACCACCCCACCTTCTCACAATACGCATATCACTCACTATGTGTATATACATACACATGGAGGTGCTATGCTGGAGATTTTGTTTATCACTCACCCTAAACCCTACATCCTAAACTCCTCAGTGGGGTCTGTCAATATAGAGAGATGATAAGCAAGTTTGTGGACTCAACGTTCGGGTTGCAGGGTCTGCCGGCAACCGTGGGGTTTAGGGTGGAGGAGGTTAGGGTTCAGGGCATAAGGTCTTTAACTGCATTTGGGGTTCAGGGCTTAGGGAGGTTTGTCCTCCACGAACATGAGTACAAGCCCCAACCCCTCATCATTGATGTTCCCCCATATGAAGCTGTGTTATACTGTACGTATTTGTTATTAGGTGTGTGTGTGTGTGTGTGTGCAGGGTGGTTGCTAGAAGGGGAGTTGGTTACAGGGTCAACATTTGGTACATCTGAAGGTTCGGTTTGCCTTCTTGCTCCTGAAGGGGGTCCTACGGTTGAAGTAAGCAGCCTGTATCATCCTAAGTGCCTCATACCTTGGAAACCAGGGTGTTCTCAAACAACTACCAGAGTCATGCAGCCGGTCCGGTCATCAAGACTACTTCCTCATTCCGTCCACAGATGAGATTCTCGTTCCCTTGTTAACCGATCAACTGGCCCCTGTGCGTCGTGTCATTCACCCCGGTCGTAACTGTCCTTTAAGCGGGTCCACTTTGGGATTATTGTAAATGCTATTATATGCCGTTTTGGAAACGGTTACTCCAAGGGGGAATGACCGAACCTATGTTCCAAATGCTGGAAAGAAGCCTGGCATTCGAAGCTTAGCTGCTCTCTACTTGGAAGTCCATTGTAGTTATAGCCCAAT
Source organism: Symbiodinium pilosum (assembly GCA_905231905.1). Lineage (NCBI taxonomy): Eukaryota > Dinophyceae > Suessiales > Symbiodiniaceae > Symbiodinium > Symbiodinium pilosum. The sequence goes on along the minus strand of CAJNIZ010002800.1, from coordinate 15,995 downwards.
TATACCTGCGCTTACAACCTGATCATAAGCCCCGTACGTCCCTTAATATGGTTATCATTAGGTTGCAAGAACATACCGCCTCAATTTGGATTACTATTGCCTTGAAGCTCCAAGCAGTTGTGTTTGCGGCATGCCGGCCAAGAGCCTTAAAGCTTAAGCCCAATATCGCCAATGCCCTAGATGCATCTTCCATCAATTTCAGAGCTTCTCAAGGAGGAGCGCTATGAGGGCGTGCGACTCAAATTCCTTGTGGCAGCTTGTTTGCATGCAGCTCAGGCGTCACTATCGCACGAGCTTTTTTGTGACTTCATATGGGCATGCTTAAAAGATGGGGTCATGCTGGAGTTTGACGCTTCCGGCCAGGGTATGGATGACCTTTGTTCAGGGTTTAGGGCCAGAATTGGGGTTTCGAGCTAGTTGTGCTTCATTGCGTTTTCCTCCTCAATGCCTCAAACCCTTGAAACAACAACGGTACTTCCGATATGACCTCCCTCGTCTTCGGTCCTTGCTCTTGAAAGGTTTCATGCCCAACTCTTCCAAAAACCCGAAGCCCTAAACCCTAAAACTGTACACCCTAACCCCTATAGTCCCCCTTAAGTAGATAGAATATGGGGTCTATGGGGATCCTGTTATTATATACCCAAAGCCATATTCTATCTAAATAAGGGGGACTATAGACCCTTGAGCCTTGACCTTGGACCCACAACTCAAGAGCCGCAAGCCTAAACCTTGGAATCTACACAAAAAACCATGCAGTCCGAGGGGGTAAAAATGAAAATGCTGAAGCCTTCAACCTCCAGGGAAAATATGAAAAAGGGAGGGGGGGTCGCCAAACTTGGGTGTCTTTAGAGACCCCATAGGCATGTATAAGGACGCGGGGGAGATTTTAGGAAGTGCCCGTGAGAAGCTTTAAGGTGCCAAATTCCATGAAAACGGTCGCGTAGGAGCGCCGGCATTGTTTAGAGTTGTTTGTCTTACACAGGAACCAAAACAGTTCCCCAATTTTGGGAAGAGTCCTGTACCCGAGCTGATATGATTGGTGGCGGAACTCTCAAGAAAGGAGTGGCAGGAGATGCAGTTGCTATTGACGCGCTTTTGCTTGGGCCATATTATTACTTTTAATAAAGCCCTACACCCCAAATCCCGCAGCCCGAAACCCTAAACATTTTTTCGTTCTTTTAGGCCCCTACATCGCTCCAAAAAATTCGATCCAACATGAGCCATACTCTAAACTCCTAGTATCCCGCTTAATAACCCCTGTAGTGGTCCATTTTCAATCCTTTATATAAGCCCTTTAAGGAGTTTAGATTATAGCTGACATGAGGACTGCAACCCTACACCCTAAATCCTAAACCCTTAACCACAGGCCTTCAGGTTTGGGCAATCTTTGTGTTTGCAACAGTCATAAACCCAACTGAAGCTCGGTTTAGGGGTTTTCCAAAATTAGGGGTACCCTTTAAAGGGTTTATAGGGGTATACGGGGGTATATAGGATTTAGGGTTTGAGGGTTCCAGGGTTTTGGGGTTAGAGTCTATGGTTTCGGGTTTAGGTTTAGGGTTGTATACTTAGGGACAAGCGAGCCTAAAGTAGGCGTTACAAAGCACCACAAACTCCCATTCAGCCTAATTCGACCTGGCAACGGCAACAAAAGCATCAGCACGCGACTCCAGAGTTTTGAGAAGGCGGTTTCAGCCAAACGGACTAAGAGTCTAAATTAGGCCCTGAACTGATCCTAAGCCCTTACACCCTACACCCCTGAAATCTGACCCCTGACTTTTTGACTTTAGTGGCTTAGTCTTTAGGATTTGGTGTTCAGGGTTAAGGGTGGCCTTAGACCTTTTAAACCTCAAATGCGCTATAGTATAAACTCCTTAAAGGGGGTGATATAGGGTGTCATATAGGGGAGAATTATAGGGGTTATTCCGTGGGATACTAGGAGGTTGAGACTATAGCTCAAATGGTGTGGCTCGGTCAAGTCTTTCGACTCAGGAAGTGTTCGCTGCGCAGTTCCGCATGGATGCGAAGCAGGCCTTTTTCAGCAGGGCTTCCCAGACCCCCTAAGAAGGGTCTAGCACACTTTGATTTTGCAGCGGTCATATATGGATGATGCAAAACAAGGTGAGAACTACGTACCACATCATGTACGGTTTAGGGTTTCGAGTTGCCTTGCTAAATCCATACAACGGAGCTGCCCCACAATATGCACATTTCCCTCCTGTAGTAATGGGTTCATTGTTGAGGGCTTCCAATTTGTAGATCCTTTTTTGGCATTTGGGTTTCAACTTATAGGAGCTTTAAAAGATCCCTGTCGGAAACCAGTGTTTCCAGCTGGCCAACTCTCTGTAAACCCTGAACCCTACACCCTATCCTCATTAGAGCATTCAACCCTCAGGTTCAGTTCTACCCAAGGACATCAGCCCTTGTCCTGGTGGCGCTGTACTTCAGCGCGGCCAAGGCCATCACGGACCCAACCAGCTCCACTACCTCAAGTAGGAGTACTCCCCGTTCATCATCAGAAGATTGGCAAGGCAGTGCCGTTTGGCCTCGCAAGCGACCGGAAGGGGCTGTTCCGAGGCCCAGTGCTTGCAATGACGGAACAACTGCTTGCCGATGTCAAGGACGCGTTGGCAACAGACCATGGGCAGTCAGCAGAATCAAGGCCCTGGTGGCTCGCCACCGCTTGGCCCTCTCGTACAAATCAATGAAGGCATCCGCATGCATCCTGCGACGTCTCTACACTGCATTTGCTTGAGCTTCTGGCGGACGGTCGCGGCCCAACACAGTAGATTGCGCAGTGGGCAAACAAGAACTGCGGATGCCTTCATTGATTCGTACGCCGGCGGCACTTGCTGTGAAGTGCTCCGCGGCTTCAACCCTTGGATTTAGAGTCCGAAGCCCTAAATCCTAAACCCTATGCCCTACACCACTTCAAGCCCCAACTTTAGAGTTAGTAAGCAGAAGGCCAACTGGGCTAAAATTGTTTGCTTTCAGGAATACTATGCAAGAACCACCGTCCTATCTTCCCTCTTCAACCGTACGATGTCAAGAGCTTGAATCCATTTCCTAGGATGACCCAGTAAGAACCTGATCTAACTGGCACTGTAAAATCTCAACTCGACATCCTGCAAACTTAGTCTGGGTTGCCGGTAAGGAACGTAAATTAAGCTACCATACTGGGTACGTATAGTAGTTAATACGGTTGCCCCAATCTAGTAAGTTAACTTAAATGAAGTTCCTTAACAGCAACCCGGTAATTCTTAGCCTCAAGACCAAAAATCTGGAGCAAGGTGGATAGGGGCTTTGGGACCCTAAACCTTAAGATATAGGGCAAGCTTAGTTCAGATGGATAGGGGTTTAGGGGCTTAGGGTTTAGGGTCGTGGGGGTTTAGGATTTTTCAGGGTTTAGGGTTTGGGGCTTTGGGGTGTATGGGGCCCTGCACCCGAAACCCTAGGCATTCCTTGCCCTCCTTTGCAGGCTTCTCTCGGCTGACTTGCTAGAAGCCACAGGGGGTTTGGGTTTTGGGGCTTATTGAGTTTAGGGATTTCTGCGCGTTATAGTTTAGGGTTCAGGGGTTAGGGGATTTTGCGGGCTTACTTGGAGGCTCATGGGCGGGTAGAATTTGGGCTACTAAGTTCAGGGTTCACGTATACGTATCCCACTTGCAGCCCTCGGCTACTTTTTGAACATGCACGGACCTCCAACTCAAACCTCTTAAGCTTTGAGCCCTGAACTTATCCTAAGCCCTGAGCCGTTGCCCTACACCGTCCAACCTTGATGCAGGTGACAACCGTCCTGCATCCTCTCACTCAGGACAGGTCCCCTAGGGTTTAGGGTTTAGGGTTTAAGTACCAGTATGGTTGCTGTTGCTATTAGTTCTAATCTGTTTCTTACTATTAAGTTTATGGTTTTCGGGTTGGGTTCAATTAACGGTGTTCTTACCGCTGCTGGGATATTAGGCTTAGAAACCAGCAAGTTCGCAAGCGATGTAAACCCCAAACCCCAAACCCTAAACCCTAAACCCCAAACCCTAAACCCTACACCCTAGACCCTAAACCCTAAGCTTGGCTTATACTGCAACACTCCCTGACGGGCGGGGTCAAAGGTACCTGGGGACCGCAGGGAGCCTTGGCGAGTACGAGGGAGAATTCCCTGTTTAGGGTTTAGGGTTTAGGGAGTTTAGGGTCTCGGGCTTAGGGTTCAGGATTTATGGTTTAGGGACAAGGGTTTAGGTTTTCTATGGTTTAGGGTTTAGGGCTACGCGAGAGATTCAAACCTTAAACCTAAGCCCCAAACCGAGTATTCAGGGTTAGTTAGTTTACCTATCCCTCTTGGAGCACCAACTCCAAACGAGTTGCAACCCAAGACCCCAAACCCTAAGCCCTTGAAAAGCTAAAGACTAAGTTCCTAAGGCCAAGGCTCAGAAACCTTAAGTCCTTAGAGCGAAACCCCTAGGTCCCTCAAGCCTGAACGCTAACACCCTAAGTCCCTAAAAATCTCGACTTTCAACTTCCTAGAACCTTAACGGAAAACCCTAAGCCCTCAACACCAAAACCCTTAACCCCCTAAAGCCTAAACTCAAAAACCTTGAGCCCCCAAAACCTAAACTAAAAGCCCTTAGCCCTGAAGCCCCTAAATCTTAAACAAGGGAGCCCTTGTTGCTCTTCAGCCACCAATGATCAAATTGACTTCAAAAGGTGAAGTATAGGGTTTAGGGGTAGGGGCTAGGTGGCAGGAAGTAACCGGTCAAGGGTAGGGGATACATCAGGTAAACTATGGCCACCTCGCCCGACCTTAGCTTAAGTCCCAAATTGGCTTAATTCGGGTCTGAATTCATTAGCAAGGCCGACTAAGGACTTTAATAAGTTCTGGGCTTAGGACCGTAATTGAGAGTTAAGTGGGATGGAAACTGAGTTATATGGGCTCTTTCGGGACTTCAGGTTTTAAGTTACCACAGTATGGACATTTCATGCATAGCTTGACTTTCCCATACTCGTATTTTTTGGGTTCTTGAATGCAGAAGAAGGGGACAATCTTACTTGGTGCTAGCATTAACAAAACAATACTCAAGTTTTGTCACGTGTGGTAGTTCCCGCCCAGCAATTTATTTCCCAGATTTGCGTGTGCAGGGCATTTGTAACTCAGCACGCAGAAGCAGCAGCTGATTCGAAGGCCAAGTATGTTTGACGCAAGCCCTCTCGCAAGCCCTAAGCCCTAAGAATCCAAGGTTTGACATTTTCTGCATTGTGGGTGCGTTCGTACGTCCTAGAAATTTTAGCTTGGGAAATGCAATCAGCTTGCTGTCACCTCCAAGATCGTGCTGCATGTTTGTATATATTACATGACCATATATAATCCCTACAGTACTGTTATCTTTACAAGTTAATTATTAAGACTACCCATATAGTATAGTCCCTACAGTACTCTTACTTTCAAAAGTTAGCTATTGCTACTACCCAGAAGCGTGTTCAGGAGCAAGTTCTGTTGGTGCTGTGGAGATTTCGTGCCTTGGCAGCTTCCTGGACCTTCCTTTCTCAATGGGGTTTAGGGTTTAGGGCTTAGGGTTTAGGGCTTAGGGTTTAGGGTTTAGGGGGTATTGCTGGCTTTTGTGATTTCGCCATTGGGAGCGGATCTTCTGCTTCCTTCTGTCCTGCTTCCAGTATGGTAGTTTCCCTAAACAGGTGGACCCCAATATAGACACCAGAATACTATAATCCTTTATCTGGGACGTCCAAAACGGTACCCCCCAATTTTGGGATACCCCGAGGCTTCAAAATATGAAAGGCATCTTCCTACCGCAAGGTTGAACTTTGAGAATGTTTTTATTGCAGCTATGGCAATTGCGTCACATCGCTAGAAGCTCTGAACCCTCAACCCTAAATAGTAGTTTCCATTTTCTTTTCCATTATCCCAATATTACCACAACATACTACAGCAGTTTCCATTTTCTTTTCCATCATCCCAATATTACCTCAATATACTATAGCAGTTTCCTTATTATTTCCCATTATACTAGAGTAGTTTCCATTTTATTTTCCATAATCCCAAAATACAGGGTGATTCCCAAGGCCGGTTGTTGCAAACCAAGAGCCTTGTAGACCTGCGCCTCAAGCCCAAACAGAATGGAGCCAAAGAGCCATAGCGCGCAACTGCATCCAAGAGAATTCTGCGTGGTGACTTTGAGAATGACGGGGCCATGGGCTCTTTCGAACAGTTTTTGCGGAGGATCCTCTTTGTTTCGCGAGGTATAGGCACGCTAGAAACGCCTGAAATCCGCAGGTAAAGTTCATCAAAGGTTATTGGAAGCCACAGCAGCAGGTTGCCTAAGCCTTCTTTGCCTGTTAGGGCAAAACTCTTGCTCCCATGAGGAAAGTACAGGGATGGTGCTGCTGTTGCGAAGTTCTTGCGACAGTGGCTAAGCCCATTTTGGAATTTTGCGGGATCTGTTTGCGGCTTGAGTATGTTTTTGTTGTGTATGCCGGAATGCTGACATCCGGTTCTGCCATAACCCTCAAGTAGTACTTCCTGTAGTATCTCTCGTGGCTCTTGTCAAAACATGCCATCCATTCATTTATTTGCCTCCCATACCTTGCAGCATGAAGGGAAACAAGTCCCAGTGCAAGATCTTGAGTTCAAGATTCCATCAAGCGAGCAGGCACATGCAGTAGAGGCCTGACAAACAGCAGTTTCTTTTGACAGCAGTGCTCTGGATAAATGGAAAGCAAATTCTTAGGGCTTCACACAACCGAAAGAGGCCGTGAAGTCAATTCATGATTTGCTGCAATCTAACGTTGAAAGTATGACTCCCGATTCCAAGCCATTCTTCGTGGAGTCCTTCCATACTAAGCACATACCGGTCTCGCCAAGTAGATTGAATACGGCTTTCGGTATATTGTAATAAGATCCCCATATACCCCATATTCTATCTACTTAAGGGGGGCCTATAATTGTTTACTCCTACAGGCCCCTCTAGTCGCCCCAAGACGGAGGTTCCATCTTGCGGGCCAAAGGGCTTTTTGCCCTTTCATCTCAGCACGTCTGTTTGCAAGTGAAGCTTGAATATACTCAGCGCTCCCCATGCCTAACATGACAATACATGACATATTCCCCAAAAGATTCCCTATATACTGGGGAACATGATTATTGACTATTAGGAGAGGGTGTGTGTGGGTTTAATAGTAGTACTGAAGGGCATAAAGTTCAACAGGACTTGAAATCTTTGCAGGAACTGCAGATTTGTATTGCATGAATTTACTGAAAGTTTAAAAGGTCCACTACAAATTACGCGATCCTCATAACAATCAGCTCCATAATTCCCACTGAGACTCCCCCCTAAACCCTAAACCTTAAGCCCTAAACCCTAAACCCAAAATACAGTGCAAAGCTGCCAAAATCCAATTATCCGTGCAAGCTTCCTACTTGGGGGGTCACGGGGACTCAGTAAGTAGGTTAGGGTTTAGGGTTTGGGGTCAGGGGGACTTAGTACGTAGGTTAATAATGGGGATAAGTGTGGCTACTATATGGCTTATAGGGGTTACTAACCTCCTTGCTAAGTCTCCCTGACCCTCCAAGTAGTAGCCCTCATCAGAATACTGATGAAACGTGTAACACTCTATGTAACCTTTCTTGTCAGATAGCCGCCTTAATCCAGATCCCCGAGCGCTTCCCGCAATGACACCCAGTCTTTCTGTTTGGCTGCTCTGCTCGCAGGAGCTTTTAAGTTGTAATTGCTCCTAACTGCAAACCTAAGCCCTGAACCCCTAAACCCCAAACCCTGAGCGCTAAACCCAAGCTCAAAGCCTCGAAGCTTAACCCCAAAACCATGTCGGGCCTCTACATCGGAGTTAGGGGTTTATATAGGGGTAGTGGAAGAGAAAATGGAAACCACTGTTTAGGGTTAAGGGTTTCAGGGTTTAGGGTTTCAGGGTTTAGGGTTTCTGAGCATTGCCAATACATTGCCTAAACGCAGCCCCTATGATTCCCTGGTTGTCTCTGTGTATCCTGGGAACTTCCCCAGGGCCTCCCCCCCCCCCGATATCACCACTATCAGACTATCCCACCCCAAGATGTTAAAATTTTCCATAGAAGTGATTTCCCAAAGCTTGCGGAGCTTGTTGAATACTACGGGGCTGGGATCTACGCCTTAAAGCGTAAGATCATTCCCCGAATCTCCCTAAAGCCCCCTAACCGCAGGGGAGGTGATTCTAGCTTGGGTACTGCCCTCACTCTACAAAAGCTGGGTAATATTTATGATATAGTTTATATACAGCCCTTACTATGACCCCTATAATAGACTGTTACAGGCCCTAAACCCTAAACCCAAATTATAGCAACCCAGGCCACGATCCAGATCTCAGTGATTCGCTCTCTCGTCTGAAGGGTTTCGCCTTGCACTCAGACTTCAACGATTGTCAGGCTTGTTCTGGATCAACGTGAAGGATCCTTCATATTTTTGGGGCATGGGATTCATATAAGATCCTGTTTTCTTCCTAGGGTAATGTGGTCCAAACCATCCACCTACCCCTTAGAATCATTACATATGAACATCCATCCCTCCGCCCCCAATTGTAAGTACGTCCCCCAAATATATAAGGTCTCTTATGGGGAAAGGTTAACGTTAGGGGTAGAATGTGTTTAGTACTAGTATGGCAGGTTCTTTATTGGGGGGGGGGGTGCTGTATTATGGGGGGAAGGTGATTATTATGTGGAGCCTCCACCGCTGCCCTTGAATACCCCTGGATTCCTCACTTCATTAACCAAGCTTAATTGAGGAAGATTAGGGCTCATTACGGTTTAGCCCAGGAGGTAGTATGGTTGAGGGTATTGTAGCAGCTGGCTATGGGAGGTTTGAGTTTGGCAGTTTAGGATATGGGTTTGACGGTTTTAGGGTGGATTGAGGTTTGGGGCTTACCAATAGCGGGGAATCCAATGGAATATGAGATGGAAACCGGCGCCATACAGAGGGTTCTAGGGTTAAATGTGCCTGAGTAGATGCAACAATCCAGGATCATAAAGTTCCTCAGTCTGCGGCCTAGGGCCTAGAAAGCCAGAGAGAGAGAGAGAGAGAGAGAGAGAAAGAGAGAGAGAGAGAGATATATATATGTATATGCACAATATGTACATATACAGAATCATCATTGTAGAGGTCCTCCTTCAGGATTACACGGGGGCTTTTTCTGCACAACTTCTTGAGGTTCTATTCTGCAGCTGACAAACGTTTCCTGTGCGCATAGAACCCAAGGCCAACTCATCGTGAACCCTCGGGGTTCAGGAAGCCAGCAAGATTCAGTCCTTAACCCGCTATCTGCCAAAGTCCACTTCCCCATGAAGTGGCTTAGAGGCCTTCATTAGACAAGGGCACTTTCGGGTGGGTAGTAGTAATGTACCAAAGTAGGTCTCCTGCAAGAGGCCTCGCATAACCCCACTATGCATACACAACCATCGGATTAAGGTCTAGGGTTTAGGGTTTAGTAAGCATTCTTTGAGGTTGCCCCGTATATTAGGGCCATATTTATGTGTTTCATGTGAGGAGACGGGATTGGTTCGAAGATTCCAGTTGTAGATGACAGTTAGATATTCTACTCCGTTGTCAATTCCAAGACGAGAGCGTGCAATGGGGGAGTATATGCAAGGCGTATACCAGAAGCACGGGAGTTATATCAGGGGTAAACCCTACAGTCCTAAACTCCTAAACCCCAAAACCCCTAAAATTCCAAACCCTAAGCCCTATAAGGCATTTATAAGGTCCCCTCTTCCTGCAGTTGGCAAAACCCATGTTGGGCTCATTTTTACGGGTTTGAGGCTTGTACACGTAGCGTTTGCACCCTTGAGACTGTAGGGGTCGATTAAAGGGTTATGTAAGGGTTATATGTATTGCACATCTTTGGGAACTCCGATCTATGCTCTGGTTCTGGTGTGTAGGAAAGGGGCGCCCTGAAAACCCACGAAGAATATAGGAATTGTTATGAGGGCTCATTGTTTACGGATGATGATGGGCAGTTTCATATCACGAAATGGTGCAGGTAATCGCGCATCGGAGTTTCTCGTCACGATCCTGCTAGAATCCGCAGAGGGGTTTAGGGTTTTGGGGTTAGGGTTTAGGGCACCCATCATAATTCCTTCATAGTCTAATATATCCTTGAGAGCTTTTTTTGTAGGGAGCCAAGCTAGCTAACCCTTGCCCCTGAAGCCTAAACCCGAAACCCTGACTCTTGCGCCAAACTTAGGTTTATTCTTGCAAGAAGAATGGCTTCTGGGAAACCAAGAAGCTCAACTTCACGGAGAACAAGCGCCTCCTGTCTCATACGGTGCACGGGGTTTGCGGTGCGAGTATCATACCCTAAACGGAGGCCCCTTTTTCAGCACACGTCCGTTTCCGGCTCTGGATATGGTAGTTTCCATAAACAAGGGGACTGCAATATAGGCCCCCAAAGATTACAGTCCTTCTTATAGGGACCCCTAACTTGCGGAAACCCTAAATCTCTAAACCCAATAAACCCTTATATAACCCTACGTAAACCCTGCATATCCCCTAGAACACTCAAAAAGTGATTCAACTTACCGAAGCTCTAAACTCAATCTATCCTTATATAACCCCTACATATCCCCAAAAAAGGCACCTCTAATTAACTCAAATGGCGACCGTCTGCAGGTCGATTTTTCAGGGTCTAAGACGAATTTCCAAACAAATCCTGGTAGCTACCCACCTGCAACATACCCTAAACGCTACGTAACCCCTATACAACTCCTACAGAACTTTTGTAGAGCCCCTATAGAACCCCTACAGTACTTGGGGTTTAGGGCTCATAGAACCTGAAATGTCGTTAAGTCACCTGAAGATTCTCATTTTCTCAGGCTTCGCTGCATTTTACAAGCAAGCCGCGCAGATGGAACCTAGCGCCTCTGGAGAAGGACATGGAGGTGAGCGTTTGGCACATTCGGATTGAGGGTATAGGATAGGTGGACGGACCCCCACTCTGAAATGGTAAGTGTAAGGGATGGTGGTAATTATATTAGGGTCCTCTCATAATCCTAGTACACTACTGTTACAGGGAGCGGGGTCCACCTCCTGTACAGGTTTTAGGCATTCGGAATTTAGGGTTCCTGTTGAGAGAGTAGAATTTAAGGCCCAGGGTAGTGGACCTCGGAAATGGCTGTGCTAGGTGGCCTCTCAAACGGTTTAGGGTTTAGGGTTTAACCCATGGGTCACATCTTAGGGGTCAAGTAACTGAGGGGCACTTGTTGGTTTCCAGTTTGGTTTCCTTCATGGCTAGAGAGTTTTCCATGTTTCAAGGAATTCCTCGGTTTTGGGGTTTGTTGGGGAAGGAGTACATGTTCTTTTATTATGATGATCAAAGTCACCGTATGGAAAGGCGAAGTAGTGGGCATTTGGCCATCGCAGCCACCCTAAATCCTTAAACCCAAAACCTAAACCCTAAACCCTATCAAGATTTTTGTGGTCAGTCCTACAGGCTGGAAGTACAACATCTGTAATGTAGACCCATGATTAGGGGTTATATAGGGATATGTAGGGATAATGGAAAAGGAAATGGAAACTATTACTTAGGGTTTAAGGTTTAGGGTATAATGTAGGCCCCTGATTAATGAACCCCCTCCTTTTAAGGGCCATAATTTTAGGATCCCTATTATACTCCCTACTAAGGGGAGGGGGTTTATAAATGAAGGGTCTACATTAAGGGGTCGCACTTGTATTGCCGCACATTTCTCACTTCTACTATGGCATGGGCTGAAATTCTGGGTGCTCGCGTCTTGAAAGCGTAGGCGTTACAGTAAGCGCTTTCTGCCCTAGGATGTAGAACTCAAGAGTTCAAGGTTCGTTTTTGGCAGCCATAGGCAGATGAGACGTGAAACCCCTTTGCAACCCTGTTACACTACATACCATCGCCTTTAGAAGTGTAAAAGTGGACCTTAAGCCCGAAACCTACAAGCCACAGGGGCCGGTAAGACCGTCCGAGCTCCTAAAGCGTGTAGGCCCTCTTCAGGCACATGTGAGCTATGGTCTAAACTCCTAGTATCCCCCTTAATAAGCCCTATAGGAGTCCACTATATAATCCCCTATATAACCCCCTTTAAGGAGTTTAGACCGTAGCTCATGTAAATCCCATTGAGAAACGCGGTTTAGGGTTAAGGGCTTGGTGGGCCTCTATTGGCGCACGTAAGAGGCATTGAAACTGCACAAGACATTCCCACAAGGCCCCTGTGCCTCACAACCAGTTGAGGGTTGAGAGTTCCCACGAAGCTGCATGAGCTATGGCTTTAGCATGCATCTGGTGAGGTTGGTGAGTGTCCTACTTGTCATCATAGGCCCAACCCTTCTCAATAGAGGTTACACTCTAAATGCCTGATCCCATCAGATGCGTAAAAAAAGGCGGTCGTCATTTACCACGGCGGCTTACCATCCTTAGGCAAGTTTTTTCAAGTTGGGAAGACATTAGCATGCAAAATGGCAGACAGTGTATACGCATACGTCCGCGACACCACATAAAGGCCTCACCAAAATCTGCAATACTTTCTAAGCTTCTAGACTTGGAGCTCATGGCCAGTTCTAATTGCTGTTAAATACATTTTGCGCCCCACTTAGAACTACAACGATAATTATTGGTGAGCCTTCAAACAACACCTGAAATCACAAGCGCCATGAATCTTAAACCCCGAGCCCCAAATCCTTCAACTGTGTAGACTTGTTTTCGGGTCACCTAGCCAAACCCCTCTATACAATCCCCCGCAGGGTTACCCCTTAATCGGGCGCATGTAGAAATTGAGGGAGTTGTTCAGGGGGGGTACGCATGGAGGGTGGTTTGGAGAACCCATGCAACCCAAACTGCAAACCCTGTCCAGGTGCACGGAGTAAACCTCCGCCCCCTCCTCCGCCTCCGACCAGCTCTTCTGCAGCTGCTGGGACAAGAAAGCTGTGTGAGATGAAGGAATCTGGGGTTTGGAGTTAGGGTGTTGAAGTTTGGGGTCAGCATTGAGGAGCTCAGGCTTGGGAGTTTATGTAGGGCTTAAAACATGGGGAACTCCACCCTGGAGGCGGAGATGACTCAAGGGCGAAAGGAGGCCGAAGAGCTTTTTCGTTCGAAGCTGGAAGTTGTAGGCTCAGGGTTCAGGGTACTCTCTTCCCACAATCACAGAGACACCCCCTCCCCCATGAAATTGAGTCCTAAACCCTAAACCGCCTAAACCCTAAACTGAGGAGTATTGAATAACAAGAGGGCTTGTCTGCTTCATGATAGGGGGAAAGTGGTTGGGAGGCTTGGCCAAGGTGCCCTAACCCTGAAACCTATTGTAAACCGTGTGATCTGCGAGTTTCTCAAGACTAGGAGTCCGTTTCCAGGGGTCCCCATAATAAGGATTATCGTGTTTCGGGGATCTGTACTGGGATCCCTGTCTTTATGGAAACTGCCATACTACTTTCCTGCTCCGTTCTTGAGGAATGCCTTGGGAACATCAATTCTCCCTTGCGCCGCGTTTAGGGTTTTAGGGCTTAGGACGGGAAGTGATGAAGACGTCAAGCTGAGTATCCATAAATCCCTCACCCAGGGACGTCCTGAAAAGGGGCTGTAGTGTTGGCTTATTACAAATCACCAACAAACGTCTGAAATTGTCTTGAGGAGAACTCCAGGGTAGACAGGGCCACAAGAGCCCTAGGCCCCTAAACTGCTTGGGCCTCTCAACATGGAAGTTTGACAAAAGAACCCAGCACAGACCCTAAGAGGGACTTCCATGCTTTTCGAATAATCCCCATGTGTCCCTGGGGTCCCGACGTAAGAAGGGCTAGGAGTAGCTAAATGGTTAGTAAGTATGGCTGTACGTGCTTAGATAGGGATATGTGGGTTTAGGGTTTAGGGTGATATGTGAGCTCATGGTTTCAGATTGTAGCCATTTAGCCAATTCCCGAGCCATAGGAGTAAGGGTGCTCCTTTTTGAGAAACTAGCACCCCCAGCCCTTAACTCTACATACCTAGACCCTAAGTATTGCATCTCCAGACCCCAATTCGTAAAAATTCCCATAACCCTTTGTAAAGGGCTGTTCCATTTCCCTAAGCCTGTAGCCAACGCACCCAGAAACCTTAGATCCTAAGCTTTAAACCTTATAAATCCTAAGCCCAAAATTCCAAACCCAACATAACCCCATTCTGGCAGTTTCCATGTTCTTTTCCATTATCCCAATAGAACCCCTATATAATCCTAAATAGAACCCCAATATCAAACACCCACCCCTACCCTAAATTCCAAACCCTATAAACCTTAACCCTAAAACCTTAAATCTTAAACCCTTAAACCCTAAACCTTGAACCCTAAACCCTAAAGCGCTATAAACCAAACCCTATAAACCGTAACCAGAAAACCCAACCACTCCGAGGCGTCCTCGTCCTCGTCATCCGACTGGAAGCCGACGGTGAAGCCTCTGGCCGCGGAGGCCTTGCTCGGGCTTTAGGGTTTCAGGTTTAGGGTTTGGGGTTTAGGGCTTTAGGGTGTGGGGTTTAGGGTTTGGGCTTTAGGGTGGGGGGTTTGGGGTTTGGGCTTTAGGGTGTGGGGTTTAGGGTTTGGACTTTAGGGTGGGGGGTTTGGGGTTTGGGGTTTAGGGTGTGGGGTTTAGGGTTTGGGGTTTAGGGCTTGTGGTTTGGGGGAACCTTGAAAAAAGTTCAAAATTACATGGGCCATGATCTAAGCTCCTGGAAGGGGTTCTATGCGGGATTAAATAGGGGATTATAAGAGCGGTTATTCAGCGGGATATTAGGAGTTTAGACTATAGCTCTATGACAGTCTGGGCTCTGTTCTCCATTCCTAACCTTTGTGAAGCCTACATGCGACAAAAGCCTTAAATCCTAAATCCTGAGCCCTGTGAACTCGCCATGCCACTAGAGACCCCAGACATCCTTAAAATTGAAAGTGCACCCTAGACACAACTCCGCGTAAGAAAGCCTCCCTTGGTTTAGAAGAAATTTCAGGTGTTTGCCCCATAGGCCTCGCACAACTCACACAAACCTCAAATCCCAAACTCAAGGCTTAGGCCGCCCACCTGTTTATGGTGGGCGCCTTAGCCCCTCGCCCGCGATGGCGAAAGGTCTCCACCTACCAAAGCCTCCCAAACCTTCAAACCAGCACTTAGTAACTTTCCACTTTCCTACTGTCTGTCCCTGTGTACTTTTTTTCAATATAACCATTTTAGGCTTGAAAATATTTGTTAATTCTGATTACCTTACATCCTTGTATAATCTTTCTGAAGCCATAAGAAATTGCTTTTTGTAGGGCCTCCAAACCTACCTTAGCTTTGGGGGTGTCTATGTTGATTATTTCCTCCCTTATGTACCCCTAAATCCTAAAGTCTAAACCCTAAACCCTAAGGCCTAAACCTTAAACCCTAAGCCCTAAACCCTAAACCCAGCTGTCCTGGGCGGCCCCTAAGCCCTAAACCCAGCTGTCCTGGGCGGCTCAACTCAGCGAGGCGCCGCCGCCGAAGAAGGCGCCGCCGCCTCCACCAGCACCTCCGCAGCCCGCCGTCAAGGAGCCTTTTGGGTTTGGGATCCAGAGATGAGGGTTTAGGGATTAGGGTTTAGGCATTAGGGTTTAGGGATTAAGGTTGTGGGGTTTAGGGTGTAGGGTTTAGGGTTTGGGGTTTTGGGCTTTGGGTTTGGAATGTAGGGTTTGAATTTTAGGCATTCAGGGCGTAGGGCTTAGGGATTGGGCTTTCGAGTTTAGGGTGTTGGGTTTGGGATTAAGGATTTTGGGATTGGGTGTAGAGGCCCCAATAATTGAGAATCAAATGGAGAAGAACATGTGAATGGAATTGGAACCTGGGTTCATACAGGGGTTTATGGTGGTTATGCGATGTGGCAGACTTCCAATATTCTGGTCCTAGATTCCACGTAAGATTATACTATCGCAGTAGTAGAGGTAGAGGTGGTAGTACTAGTGCTAGTAGGAGTACTGACCATTACTAATAGTACTACAAGTAGCAGTAGTAGTAGTAGTA
>CAJNIZ010002799.1:0-25202 GCA_905231905.1 Symbiodinium pilosum | reverse complement strand
TATACAACAACTGAATACGACTTTAATGATTTTATTACAGTTTTTGCCGTATTCAATTAAATCTCAATTGAATTTCATTCGGTGTCAGCTGATTTTAAAAAGGAATTTTAAGTAAATGTCAATTGATTCTAACGGGATTTTAATTCGGTTCTAATTGATTTTAAAAAGAATTTTTCATTGAATTTCAATTGATTCTAACTTGATTTTAATTCGATTCTAATTGATTTTAAAAGGAATTTTAATTCAATCTCAATTGATTCTAACGGGATTTTAATTTTCGATCTTAATTGATTTTAAAAGGAATGTTAATTGAATTTCAATTGATTCTAACGTGATTTTAATTCGATTCTAATTGATTTTCAAAGGAATTTTAATCAAATTTCAATTGGTTCTCACGTGATTTTAATTCGATTCTAATTGATTTTAAAAGGAATTTTACTTGAATTTCAATTGATTCTAACGTGATTTTAATTCGATTCTAATTGATTTTCAAAGGAATTTTAATTAAATTTCAATTGGTTCTCACGTGATTTTAATTTTCGATTGTAACTGATTTTAAAAGGAATTTTACTTGAATTTCAATTGATTCTAACGTGATTTTAATTCGATTCTAATTGATTGTCAAAGGAATTTTAATTAAATTTCAGTTGGTTCTAACGTGATTTTAATTCGATTCTAATTGATTTTAAAAGGAATTTTAATTAAATTTCAATTGATTCTAACGGGATTTTAATTTTCGATTTCAACTGATTTTAAAAGGAAATTTAACTAAAATTTCAATGGATTCTAACGGGATTTTGATTCGATTTTAATTGATTTGCAATGGCGGCCCTACTAAATCCTTTCTGTAAATATGCCCCCCTAATAGTAAATGAGCTATAGTCTAAACTCCTTAAAGGGGGTTATATGGGGGATTATATAGGGGACTACTATAGGGCTTATTAAGGGGGATACTAGGAGTTTAGACAGTAGCTCAAATAATTTCTGACCCCCCGGATTATTTATTATTACGGGGGGGGGGACGTCGTTTATTATTAGGGGGAAGGGATTAGTATTTTATAAGGTCAACATTGGACACTCCTCATTTATTGAAACTCCCAGATGGTTCAAGGGTTTAGAGTTTTAGGGCTTAGGGGCTAGGATAAGGTGCGGCATTTGAGGTTCAGCTTTTAGGGTTGAAGCCGCGGCGCTTAAGGTGTGGAGTTTTGTGTTTCAGAGTTTCATGTAGGGCCGGTTACGTTTGAAGTGCTGTATGGATTCATAGATGGATGGAAGGATGGATGGATGAATGGATGAAGGCTTACAACCCTAGCTGCAGCCGCCCACACTCTTCCCTGCTCCCGCGCATCTCAGGGCGGCTCCGCGAGCGTCATAGCCGCTCTCCGCGAAGGGTTCAAAAGGGGGTATTTCTAGCCAAGGTAACAAAGGGAGTATGGCAGGCAGATTGTGGGAGCGGAGAGAGGTCGCAGAAAGGAAGTGGTGAGTGAGAGGAGGGCGAGGTGGAGCGTCAAAGGAAGGCAGCGCATCCCAACAAACCTGGCCCAGATGGCTCGGTACACAGCAAGCACGGTTGCTCGCAAGCAACACAGGTCCACATGCGTGGCCCAGCATCTATGTAAGCACAGAAAGGTACAGTAGCATACTGAGGAAAGGCAGCCACGGCGAGTGGAAGGGGACAATACCATTCAAGAGGCCGCTCTGCCTAAAACGCAAGAAAGACAAAAAACACAAGCGCAGAAGAGCGGCAACACGCCAAAGAACGAAGATGGGCACCAGACCACGGGGCAAAACATTAAGCGCGAAAACTGGCACGTTTGGAGCCAGCCCAGTTGGCCAAATAGGCGCAGATGGTGGCAAGTAAGCCCACGATAAAGCAGGGGGAGAGCAGGAGAAAGAAAGGCGGCAGCCCAGTGGGCCAAGTCGGCGCGGTGCGAACGGTGGCGGACAAAAGCCACAACCAAGCAGGAACAAGACAAAGAGAAGGACTGGCACCAGCCCGATGGGCCAAATAGCACGCATGTTGGCAAGCAAAAGCCACAACGGACCCAGGGGTAAGAGCGGGAGAAGGACGAGTCCTTGACAAGTAGGTGCGAATGGTAGCAAGTAAAAGCCACAGCAAAGCAGGGGGAAGAGCAGGAGAATGAAGGGCGCCAGCCCAGTGGGCCAGATAGGCGCGAATGGTGGCGAAGGAAAGGCGCCAGCCCAAGCCACAAAGCAGGGGAAGAGCAGGAGGAGGAAAGGCAACAGACCAGTGGGTCAAATAGGCGCGAATGGGTGGCAAATAAGAGCCACAAAGCAGGGGCGGAGCATGAGAAGGAAAGGTCCCAGCCCAGTGGGCCAAATAGGTGCAAATGGTGGCAAGTAAGAGCAGCACAGCAGGGGGAAAGCAGAAGCGAAAAGATCCCATACTTGCGTTTGGGGTCTGAGGGCCGTGTGACAGAATCCCTTGGGAAGATCACTTCACTGTATGATGGTATGCTGGTCCTAGCACCCTGCACAAACTTGTTGTCTACAAACCAGCAAAATGCCACGTAGAAAACCTTAATCCTAAAGTGACTGGGCTTTTGACGGCGATAAGATCTTGACCATAGGCACGGATTCTGGTCCCCTACCTGTATGCTGTGAGCTGACTGGGGGCTTTGCTTGCGGAATGTATTAATTGTATAAACACCGTAGGATTAAGGGCCCATACTAGGGGCCCATAGCTCTCACCTTAAACCTATGGTTTAGGGTCGGCCGTATGACTATCGAATCCCAAGCCACTTTTTTTTTTTTTTTACTCTGAGCATTAGAACAATAAAAGGCACCATATTTACAGAAAAAAAATTCTCCAAAGACGGTCTACAATTAGGTGGCTTTTCGTATGGGGAAAAGGGACCATATTTAAAAGAATTTTTCGGTGAACCTATCATGATGCTAGAGATATTCAATATATTCCAATTCATTTTCTGATTAATAGAGGTCCAAGAGCCCCACTGACGCAGGAATACATTCCTATTTTTAAATTGAATCCAAAGAGTCCCCATCATTCTTTTAATCTGGCGCCCCTCATTCCTTATTCCGGCGGGGGGGGGCGGCCCCCCAAATTAATCAAGTGCTCGGATTAATGCGGCGGGGCCCAAATTAGTCAAGTGTTCGGATTAATGGCACGTCCATGATTCTCTTGCGGCAAAAGTGCTTGCAAAGCAAAGCATCTTAAACTGAATCGCTATCTGCATTGTTTATAGGGCTTAGGCTACACCAAGAAAAAAGGGAAGTTATGCACCCACTTATCGTTTTCTGCCAGGGAGGCGGCCAGCGTTCAACCTCAGAAGCCGTTTGCGCCGCCGCTGCTGCTTCTTGGCTTTCTGGCAGTTCGTGGGGTATTGGGACAAGGGAGTGGCCTATGGTCATGGCCTGTGGTCGCCCTTTCTCGGGGGTGGGGCTTCCCAAATATTGGGGGCCGTATTAATTTTGGGGACCCCAAAACATACCACAACACTGACAACTCACCCCCTGTGATCCCCAATGATATTGATCCCTGAGTCCGTTCCTGCACTGACCAGCCGTGAGGGTTAGGGTTTAGGGTTTTTTGACACCGTTTCTGGGACACATTTCCTCCTGCTTATCGGCATATCAAAGATTCCCAACAGAAAGCCAATGGCAGTCATCGGGACGAGGAGTATATGAGATTACGTTTTATAAAGCCATTATGGGTGTGCCTACTATGCGTTTGTACAAGGTTTCTTTTAACAACACCCATCAAGGGACAACTGAATGCTGTTACTTAGCAACTGGGGAACCGCACTTTGACGGGATTGGTTTATTATGGGACCTCCCTTTAAGCAACCCCCTAATTGTGGGAAACCCCAAACTCCAATTATCCATGTATATCCTTCGATAATCGTATATGACCTTGTAACTCCCTTCAAAGAGCCCCCGAATTTTCGAAAATCCCCATGTCTTAAGCCCTAGTGTTGCCCGCCGGAAGCCCCGGACGCTTGTTCTTGCTTTCAGACTTGGACTTAGGGCTCAGGATCTGTGTTGTAGGGTTTAGGGCGTGAGGTTTAGGGTTTAGGATGCGGGGCTGATATACCTTAGGTGGACACCCGACCTTGCAATAGTGATATAAAGGAATCTAAGAGGACCCCACTTAGATCCCCAGTATCTCTTATAGTCACTATTACGGGGTGGGGGGTCCACCTAAGCTATAACCTTTGTACAGGACGCAAGTCGGTCTGCAAAAGTGCACGTGTTCTGGCTGTTCATTCTGCCAGAACCCTCCCAAGCCCTAAATCCTTCACCCCAAAACAAGCATCAAACCTGAAAAGAATCAAAAGTTTAGCAAACCCTTTAAGAGTACCACAGTCTTTTAATCACAAGTCTGTAGAACCCCATAGGCCCACCCCCAAAAAAATAGAGCCCTAACTCCCCAACCCAAAACTCCGAAACCCAAAGTCCCAAACCTTGAGCTCCTAAACCGTAAACCTTAAACTCCAGACCCTGAACCGCAAGAGTTCTCTGATGCCTGCTCCAGGCTACTGGGGGGCGGCTCTTACACTGAAAGTTCCGTTTTCTCCGGCTACTGACAAGGGCTCGAGGGTTTAGGGTTTAGGGTTCTGGATACAGGGTGTTGGGGTTAAGGGTTTATGGTGTAGAGTTTCGAGATTAGATTTGAGTTTTACAAAAGGGGTAGGTGTCATATCTAGACCCTTATTGTTATCCCTTTTGTAGGGTACCTAGTTTTACTCCTACTATCTTCTGTACGCAAAAAGTTTGTCAGAGTAACAAACGGATGTGGTACAAAGTCTAGCTAGCTAGGTCCCAAGTTTCCAACCCAGATTTAGAGTCCGACCCCCAAGCCCTAAACCCTAAACCCCTCAGCCACTTTAAGGCGCTTGAGCTTTGCTGACATCAGCCCTCAACGACCAAGCGTTCAACCCTGTAACCTCGTGTAAACCGACGAGACTGGTGTGTTTCCTGTGTTCGTTACCCTGAAAACCCAAACCCTCAAGGGTTCAAGCCCTCGGTTCAGCGCCTCTAGGGTTTTGGATTTCCCGGCTAATGTCTCTCTAAGAACATGTTGAACCCATATCCGCTCCCCAACATTGCCATAGTTGAGTGTTCGGATATCCGGTCACCAACATGCAGGATCTGCACTGTACTGGCCAGCTTCATTACAACAACAGCTATGACCAGCAAGAACCCCAGAAGCCACAACAGCGAAAACTCTCGACCCCAGAAGGTTTTTGCTACCTCCAGGGTGCTTGCAAGTGGCCACTCTTCTCGCCAACTCGAGTTGGATGCGTCAACTCTTTTTGCAACTGCTTTCGGCTTAGTTCGCAGTGCGTTGTCCGTGCACTGTTTTGGCCGCAGCACGCACGGCCCAGGGGTCCGAGGCACCCAAACGCCTTGAAGTAAATACCACAAAAGTAGGTAAAACAATGGTTCCAGATTCTGAAAAAACAGCCAAAAGGCAATTATGCTACGTATTTTGGGGGTCCAGATGGCACGGATAGGGGAGGTTTTTGGAAATGGGTGGTTGGAGGGACTTTCCGGATATCTGGGCGGTTCTGGGATCGCCATTGGATCAATTTGCGAGACTCCCCTGTCGCTACTTGGTGTCCCTACTCTACAAACAAAAGGCAAATACCACACAACCCTAAACCTTCGAATGCTACACATCATAGCACAAGGGAGGTGCTTTGAGAACCCTGCTAGCAACAACTCTCCTCACTTTAGCTTCTTGCACAGTCCTCCTAAACCTTAAAACCCTAAACCCTAAGCCCTAAACCCTAAAACCTTAAACCCTGAAACACTAAAGCCTAAGCCGTAAACCCTAAAACAGGGTGAGCTGACGTTTGGTTCCTTGGACCACACGGGACAGGTATGAAAGCATGTACCGTACAGAGCCTCGGGTGCTGCTTACGGGGCACACCTTTGAGCCTTGCTTGCCGAAGAAGAAGTGAAGTGTTTAGGGTAAGGGGTTTACCTAAAATAATAGC
Organism: Symbiodinium pilosum; assembly: GCA_905231905.1. Classification (NCBI taxonomy): domain Eukaryota; class Dinophyceae; order Suessiales; family Symbiodiniaceae; genus Symbiodinium; species Symbiodinium pilosum. Next base: position 19,218 of record CAJNIZ010002799.1, on the reverse strand, counting down.
CCTAAACCCATAATAACAGCCATAAGGGTAAAGGGCTTAGGGTTTCCTGGACCCCAAAAGTATGTAGAACAATGGCCTTTTGGGCTGTTATTATGGGTTTAGGGCTATTATTTTACATACTTTTGGGGTTTTGGGGTTTAGGGTTTAGGGTTTAGGGTAAAGGCTTCGGGGTTAGACAACTTCTACACCCCGGAACGCTAAATCAGGACTCTATGATTACTCTTTAGTTCTATGTTCCAGGATGAACGTGTGGGGGTTGGGGTGACACTGCGCTTGGGTTCGTCATTGGCGCTGCTACAGTAGGTTTCAGTTATTTCCCCAGAATGTCAACGCGGGGCTTCTCAAAAATGTGGGACTGCAACACAAAGCTTGATGTTTTGTGGGCATATGTAAATGAGACCCCTCGTTTTGAGAAACAACCGCGCGTATCCGCTGCGAAGTTAGGACCCTGCCCAGTTTAGCATGGCTGTGGGTGCGGGCTTCTTAAAGAAGATGTGGGTGATTGTGGTGTTTGTTGTTTCTTGCATGCTTCTTGTCCTCATCTGCGACCCATCTAGGGGCGTGTTAGACCCTAAACCCTAAACCCTATAAACCCTACGTAAACCCAAAAAAGAAGGTAGAATAATAGCCCTAAACCCATAATCATAGCCATAAAGGCCATTATTTTACATACTTTTGGGGTCTAGGTAAACCCCACACCCCTAAAACCCTAAACGCTGAACCCTAACCCCAAACACTCCGCGTTTGGAATCTTTAGCTTCCTGGCGACCTGGGAGGGAAAGAGCCTCACCTGACAAGGTCCAAGTACTCAAAAACAGAGCCTAAAACCTACATGAGCTAGAGTCTAAACTCCATAAAGGGGGGTAATATAGGGGATTATATAGGGGACTACTATAGGGGCTATTAAGGGGGATACTAGGAGTTTAGACTACAGCTCACATAGTAGTTTCCATTTTCTTTTCCATTATCCCTATATGTCCCCAAAAGCATTGAGAGCAGTGTCATTCTTGCGTAGTAGCCAGAACTCCAAACCCTAAGCCCTAAGCCTCCTATTTCTGTGTATGTGGACCTTTTGGGTGAAAAGCATCGCAGGTTTCAACATTGCTTTGCAGATGCCTCAGTTGCGTGGGGGTTTCTGGCAGGCACTCGAAGTCAGCGAGTCAACTTTGTGAGATCCTGGGGTTGCAACAGGTTTAGGGAACTCATGCAGGGTTACTGTACCATGGGGTTTGAATGGCAAATATCCGGACTGCAATCGTCCCCTTAAAAAAAAAAAAAGAAAAGCGATAACGACCTCCTCCGACATCACCCCATAAATGGTGGCTTACATCGGAAGTGATCAAGTGATCCTAAGTTGGCTTATTTTCAGGCCCCCTTACATTGGCCTTCGGTAGAGGGATGCCTTCGATTCTGGGCATGCCAATTGTGTGGCGTCTGGGCATCTGTGAACATACTGTATAATAATGTGACGGATCTAAGGTTTGGGTTACATTCAGTTTTTAGCGCTCTAGACCCGGAACCCTATCAGGTTCCCCAGGAAGAGTTCTGAAGGCATCTATGGGGAGGTTCTTTCTGAGCAGGCCAGAACACAAGGTGTAGGCCCCTAGTTCATACTTTACTGTACCGTACCTCAAAACCGTACAACCGCAAATTTCGGGGCTCATAACCATACCGTACATACCCCCATTATCCCCTGAACTCCAGTGTAGAACCCAACTAAAGTTTAGACCCGAAACCTTAAACCTAAACTACACATCATCCTACTAGCCACAAGGATTCTCAACCCCAAGCTAGCTGGAGAGCCTCGAATTACCCTGTCTTGAAGGAGCGAATCAGCTGCAAAAAGGAATCCACCGACCGTCACTGACGCCCAAAGCCTTTAAAGAGACCCCGGGCCCCAAAACCCCATAGGCTTTAGGGTTTAGGGATCCCAAAAGTTCGAAGCCCGAAACTTTCAGACTCAACCCTATACCACATGTGGGTGCCTCCCAGAATTCCCGACACCGAGAGCATCAAGAGCCTCAGAACGGAGTGGAAGAGCGGTCTGCTATAGCTGCCTTCCGTCCCTTCGGGCGAAGATGAGGGGGGTTCTCAACTGTTTTGGGTTTATTTGCGTTTGAGTGAAGTTGACGGGGGACTCTTCAATGCTTAGGGCGTAGGACTCTCAAATCCCTGGAGCTCCGAACAGCCCAATGGAATTAGGTACGTTGATTAGACTTAGTGGGCTTGGGGACCCCATGGTGATATTATCATCTCGAGAGTTCCAGGAATATGACTTGTTCAAAAAAAATCCTGAGGCGAATCAAAAACACAGCCCAAGGATACCCTCCACAAATCTTGCTAGGGGCCTCAATTTATTGCCTTCTGGGCTGTTAAGTTCCGGGGTTGGGGTGTATTTTCCGGGGATCAGAGTGGCTAGCTGTTGCCGTTTGGGAGGGGGGGGGGGTAGAGTTGTACTTTCACGGGTTACTCGTAGAGGATCCTTTAAGAACTCGCGCAGGACGACGTTCCATCAACGCTACCACAGGGTCCAGGATTTAACTAAACCCCAAAAGTATGTAGAAACAATTGCCTTTTGGGCTATTATTATGGGTTTGGGGCTATTATTTTACATACTTTTGGGGTAATTAGATAGGGTTTACTACCCTCAGTTTCAGGTGCCCAATCCGGCACCCATCACTGAAAGCCATCGCACCGATTGCTGTCGGCCTACTTGCCCGCGGCTTCATGCTGCTGCCGGCACCTGTAGTTCCAGGTTTAGGATTGTAGACTTTAGGGTTTAGGGTTTAGGATTCAGGGCTTTATAGGGTTTAGGGCAATACCCGGACGCAGTGCCACACAGATCTACAAAGCTAGAGGGCACCCGGCCACCCTACATGCAGTCCAAACAAATTTTACTGACGCCAGCTCAGATGAGGACTTCGGTAGCCCCAATACCCCAAAATGGGACTCTACTATAGCCATGTGATTGGTATAGGTACCGAATTTCTTGGTTTGGGTTGCCAAAAACCCCTCATTACCTCTACCTAAACCCCAAAAGTATGTAAAATAACAGCCCTAAACCCATAATAATAGCCCAAAAGGCCATTATTCTACATACTTTTGGGGTCCAGGTAATTATGAACCCTCAAATCCCTGAAGTCTTGAGCCTTTTCGCCGGCAGCGTGCGCAAGTGCAAGGCTGACAGGCACAAAGAACGGTGCTACTGCCAGGGCCCACTGCGGCTGACGCGAGCTAGCTTTCGCTGCTTTTGGGGTAAGAGTACCTAAACCCCAAAAGTATGTAGAACAATGGCCTTTTGGGCTATTATTATGGGTTTAGGGCTATTATTTTACATACCTTTGGGTACCAGGACCCTCCTTGTACCCTTAATTAGGGGTATATGGTCCCTAATGGTGGGTATGTAGGGGTATATAGAGGGTAGATGGAGGGTCTAGGTAGAAAGGGTCCCTGAAGTTTTTCTTGTGTAATACTCTCAAGGCCGCTCGGGTGTGGGCGCGGCCATTATGTCTTAGCGACATTTAGCATCAGTAGCTACAACCCGCAAGCCCTACCATACAGTCTTAGAGCCCCATTGACTCCGTACCTTGGTAAGCCAGCCCTCTTGTCATGGTAGTCATGAGGCTCCTACAGTCGCCTATATTATGGGCCGCTGCATCTCAGCGGTCGTTGAGGATCTAGGGTTTCGTGCTAAATCGACTTGCTAGGAAGCTGGTATTATAATTAATAAAAGGATTTTGGTAACCCCCACCCCCAAAATTAGGACCCTATGACTATCATATGCTGGTTATAGGGTCCTAATTTTGGGGGTTGGGGTTACCAAAATCCTATTATCAATAGTAGTACTTAACATCCCCCCCGGCACCCTGAATGCCTCAGCTGACATTGAGCGACTCTGGGTTGCATCCAGGGAGCCATCTTTAACAGGGTTTAGGGTTTTGGGTTTAGGGTTTAGGTCCAGGTCCTATAAGTTCTGGCTGTTGTACTTTCATGTATAGCTGTGTGACTAGGGGGCGCCACCCACAAAAGCTTGAACCTTTCCCATTCAACTTGCTGATGGTGAGTAGGTAACAAAGCAACTCATGCCTAGTCGCTTCATGGCCCCGCCCGCCTTTGTACTTTCCGTATCCTACGGTTTCGGGTTAAGCCTAAACCCGTATTCTAAACCCTAACCTCATGTCTTAGACGCCAAATGGTAGTTTCCACTATCTTTTCCAAGCTTTCATTTCATAAAAGTCGCCAACAGCGTGATCAGCTGACATCTATCGGTTACTGGTATCAGGTTTGCCCAGGCCTTCCTATGTAGTTCTTTTTTGGTTAACTAATATACTATAATCCCTTACCACAAAACCATAACAGACCCAAAAAGGAACTACATAGGAGGCCTTGGGTAGGTTGCATTTTTTCCCTGGGGTTCACGGGGCTAAGGGCTCGAGGTGTAGGATTTAGGCTTGAAGGTTTGAGGCGTTTAGGGTTCAGAGTGTTTAGGCGGTTGAGGGTTTAACATGGAAAGTTTTGTATAGGAATAAGTGAGATGGTAAACTGTACCCATGGTGATCGTAGCTCATGCAGAAGCGGGCATACCTAAGGACATGGCTTCTCAGCAGCGAAAGGTAAACCAACCCAGGGCAACGTGCAAAAAGCCTCTGACCCCAAAGACGCAGAACCTAAATCCTTAAGCCTTTTCGAAAACCCTGAGCCTGAAAGCGTAAGCTCCGACGTTAAAATCCAAACCCCCAAACCCTGAAACTTAAACCCTAAACCCTAGACCGTAGGTTGGAAGGTTTGTTCTGCGGCCAGCCGCATTTTTTTTGTGCCTTGTAGGCACTGCAGGCACTGCAGGGGCAGCGCCAGATCACTCGGGTCGGGGAAGTCTCCAGTGAGTAGTACTTGGACCCCAAAAGTATGTAGAATAATGGCCTTTCAGGCTATTATTATGGGTTTGGGGCTACTATTTTACATACTTTTGGGGTTTAGGTAGTAATTCTTCATGAGGTCTCAAGGTGGAGTGAGTTGATTTTCTCCTTTGGTTATAGTTTTTCACAGAAATTCAAGTCAACAGACCTTAAGGTTTGGAGTTCAGGACTCGGTCGGTCGGTTCATTCGGTAGCACTGCTTCCAAGGAAAACTGTAAGGGGCTGTGGGTTGCTAAATGAACCCTGAACCCTACAGGGCTTAGGGCATTAAACCCTAAACCCTAGACCCCAAACGTATGTAAAATACTAGCCCTAAACCCATAATGATAGCCATAAAGGCCATTATTTTTCATACTTTTGGGGTCCAGGTAAACCCTAAAACCCCCAAACCCTAAACCCCTAAACCCTAAACCCCTAACCCCTAAACCCTAAACCCCTGAACCCTAAACCCTTAACCCCTAAAGCCCTGAAAGCCTAGACTGTAACCTTGTCATAATTTTGAATGTTTACCCGCCTGGATCTGAAGGCGTAGGCCTTCAGGCTTTATCAATACTTGGTGTTAGGGTTTAGGGTTTTAGTGGTTTAGGGGGGTCTGGGGGTTTAGGGTTTTAGGGTTTAGGCTTTAGGGGTTTAGGGTCTAGGGCTTTGGGCACAAAGATTTGAGTTTACCTTAAGCCCTTCTTATGGATTTAGCGGTAGGGCCTTGCGTAGCTCAGGTCATGGCCTGAGGGGGCGACACTATCTGAGCCATAGCCTAAACTCCTTAAAGGGGGGCATATAGGGGATTATATGGGATTATATATGGGACTATAAAAGGGGATGTTAAGGGGGATACTAGGAGTTTAGACTATAGCTCATCTAGATCATCTAGGTATCATAAGTTCCGCCTTTACCCGGATCCCCAAAGTAAGTAACATCATGGCCGAAACCAACCCTAAATTCTAAACCCTAAACCCGAAAAAACACAGCTGACAGGCCATTCTCCTACAAACTCTCGGGGTACAGGTAAGGCTCTTACGACTGATTTGGACTTTAGGGTTTAGGATTTAGGGTTTAGGGTTTGAGGTTTTGGGTTTAGGGCTGGATACGGGTGTCCAAGAGCATTCGGGTGTTTGAGCCCTGACCGTATTGCTGTTTGATATGGTCATGTCTGAGAAAGGGTGTCACCCTGAATTGGGTTTTGGGTTTAGGGTTTACCTAAACCCCAAAAGTATGTAAAATAATAGCCCTAAACCCATAATAATAGCCCAAGAGGCCATTATTCTACATACTTTCGGGGTTTAGGGTTAGGGTTTTCAGGCTTTAGGGGAGTGTGCATCGAAGTAAAATCCTTCAGAGAAGACCTCCACACCTTTGAAAAGCTATGGAGCCCAGGGGCGTCCAAGAACTTTCATGAATATCCTCAGAACACCGCCTATCCTCAGAACACCGCCTTGAGCATTCTTGATACAGATGTGTTGAATAGATCCTGCTGACGTAATCTAGACTATTGGAGAAAGTTTCCAGACATCGAGCTGCAAGCCAAACTCCATGCACACTCCTCCAAGCGAACAAGTGAGTTAGAGTCTAAACTGCTTCAAAGAGGGTTATATAAAGACGGTTATAGGGGTATTTTGAATGGGGATACTAGGAGTTTGGATTGGCTCGTGTAAGCTTCAAAGGGACTTGCAAGTTGGGTCATATGCAGCCTGATCACATTTTCATATAGAGCTGCTAAAGTTTTCGGTTTTAGGGTGAGGTGTTCAAAGCTCTAGACCCGGCGCCCTAAACCCTAATTAAGCCCAACACCCTGAACCCTGAAAAACACAAACCCTAAGCCCTAGACCCTTAACCCTAAACCCTGAATCATCCTAAACCCTAAGACCTAGACCCTATAAATCCTGAATCCTAAACCAACGCAAGTGCTTTCCCCGACTTTGCCCGACCCGACTTTGCTCCAGAGTGCTGTGGCACCAGCATCGCCCAAGGACCAAACAAACCCTGCATGAATAATTTGCTCATATAGGGTGATATAGGTTTTTTTGGGGGTTGTATTGGGATAATGGAAAAATGAAAACTTCTATCGGGTTCAGGGTTTAGGAGGATACTTTGCTTTAGGGCGAAAATGGGGTTACAGTTCCCTTAATATTGGCTGCTTCCTGGCGGAGGCTAGCGTTCTGTGGTGGGATTGTGAAGGTCTCATTGAGGGGCCCTTATTTGCAGTCGGTTTTAGGAGGCGATCTGTGTTTGTGCTTGGAGGTTCATTCGTACTGAGCATTGAGATTCTGGGCTGAGGGTCCATGAGGTGAATACACGTCACCATCCTAGCCTACCTTAGGGTTCAGGGTTTAGGGTTTAGGGGTCAATCCCCCCTATAGTAATAGCCCCTAAAACATGGAGTTAATAGGGCTTTAGTATGCCTCCAACAGTCCCTTGTGTTAACCCAAAGCCTACCTTGTTGTTGGAAGTGGTCCGTCTTAGGCCTATAACCTAAACTTTGAACCCTAAACTTCCCCAAACCTTAAACCTTAACCCCAAACCGAATGAAGGCTCAGTACTGCGGCAGGACTTCGCAGATAGGTTTGTAATGCGGGTGGCTGCAGGTACTACCTGGCTGATATGGCTATCTATCCAGTATACTTACTACGACTTGCAAAGATCTGCGAAGTTCCCCCGACTCTCCAAGTAGTGCGTTGCATGGACCCTATAGACCCTAAACACTAAACCTTAAACCCGAAACTCTACACCCTTTGGTTGTCAGGCTTTGGATAGCTCTTGTAAGGTATGCAACGGATTTCTTGTCTCTTTTTAGCTTTTCAGGCTTTACATGAGTTATAGCCTCAACTCCATAGAGGCGGTTACATAGGGGATTGCATAGGGCAGTGTTATAGGGGTTCTCAAGGCGGAAACTTGGAGTGTAGAGTATAGCTCAACCCTAAACCCTGAACCTTAAACCGCTAAACCCCTGAACCCTAAACCCTAAACCCTACACCCTATTGATTGGGCTAGAAGGGATCCATGGTTCAGGGAACCCTACACCCTAAACCGGTTAGGGCCATGGGGTTTAGGGTTTAGGGTTTCTATACATGCCCCAAACTGAAAAGCGTGAACCTACCCACGGGCTCCTGTGCCGTTCCTTTTTGGGTCAGCTATGGTTTTTTGCTATGGGATTGTAATATGGTAGTTTCCCACAATAGGGGGACCCCAATATAGACACCAAAATATTATAATCCTTATCATGGGGTCCTGTAGAAAAGTACCCCATGTACCCCGTATTTGGGGAAATCCCCCTATACTACCCAGACAGAAGCTTGTTGCGTTTTTACGGGGGTTGGGCACCTAAGCAGAATTCACCTCCAGACGCTTGAGGGAGCACGGCGCAAGTCCAAACAAGATCTCGAAGTTATTGGGGGGGTTTAGGGGCTTAGGGCTTTAGGGGTTTAGGGTTTAGGGGTGTAGGGTTTAGGGGTTTATGGTTAAGGGTACAGCCCCCTGAAGGTGCTATTACTCTGAGGGCAAATACCCACATGTCATCTACTTGTCCAACATCTATTACCAAAATCCCAGGCCTAAACTCTAAACCCTAAACCCCTAAACCCTAAACCCCTAAACCCTAAACCCTACTCCCAAATTGGGTACAAGGGTCTTTTGGTCCTTGAAGCCGGAGTAGTGGATGCGTTCCGCATCGTTCTGCTAACGGTTGCACGCCTCAGGCATGAAGTGTTCACTAGGGCACAGGCTCTACTGAACCCCAAGCACCCGAAGGGGACCTCATTTTCAGAAGGCTATATGAGCCATAATCTAAACTCCTTAAAGGGAGTTATATAGGGGGTTATATAGGGGGCTACTATAAGGGATATTAAGGGAGATACTAGGGGTTTAGAGTACAGCTCAAGTGTTCACTAGGGCACAGGCTTTACCTAGACCCCAAAAGTATGTAAAATAATAGCCTTTTGGGCTATTACTATGGGTTTGGGCTATTATTTTACATACTTTCGGGGTTTAGGTCGAGGTCTATTTAAGTCACAGGGTTTGGGGGCACTTCAGATTTTCTCACATAGCATGACCCTATGACTGGGTAGATCTGATTCCTTGGGGAGCCCTGGTATTATGACATTGCCTGGATTAGGGTTAAGGGCTTGGGTTTAGGGTTTAGGGAGCCCTGGTATTATGACATTGCCTGGCTACATTTAAAAAGGCCTTTGATTTCATGAATCCCCCGTTCTGAGGCCTGGCGCTATCGAGGCATAGATGTTTGGTTTGCCCTCATATCTCAGAAAACGCAGGAATGCATGATCGCAGTGTTAATCGTGATCTGGGTGCAATGCCGATGCCCTAAAGTCCGCAAGCAGGAGCAGTTTGTACAGTTCAGAACAGCCCCCAAAAACAAAGCAAGCTGAACACCTAAACCCGTAGCCCCCAAATCACCAAAGACCTTCCTGCTCTTGAAAGCCCTGACGGGCAACCGATTGCCTTCTCACCATGCTCTCTTTCTGCAGCTGGGTGCTTCTGAAATCAGACGTTTTATAGGGTTTAGCGTTCGGGTTTAACATGTAGGGATGATCGAAGAAGCGAGTTATTGTGTTGAGGATGTAGAGTTTACGGGTTACTGTCTTCATCAGTTCCTCTGATCTTTTAAGCCCGGGGAGTATCGAGTGTTGAGATGCAGGCGTTCTTCGGATAGCTTCTCAGGAGACCGCCCGATAATCCCCCTAAACCCTAAGCCCTAAACCCTAAACCCTGAACCTTATTTTGTTGCCAGCACAGGATCCCCATGCGTGCATCCCTATCCTGCAGCAATGCCCCGTCTTGGTCCACGTGTTCAGTTGGTGGGTGTTTTGCTCCAAGTTTCTAGTTGGAAGGTGTAAGGTTCTAGGTCGAAATTCTACATATTCGCATCTTGGTATAACTCACACGGTGACCCTGTATAACTGTTTTAAGGCGATAGAATTAGCCTGAACATCCAAGTAACTTCCTAATGGGAGAGCCTCGGGCTCTAACGGCCATTTGTGACCACTGTAACCCAAGCACCGCAAAAAATGTTAGAGATATGTATACATGTGTACATACATACATACATACATACATACATACATGCATACATTGACAGGGTCCCTTTAGAGGGAACGACATACAGCATTTAGGGCGTAGGGTAGTTATAGCCTCACATCTCGATTGATTGAGGAGCATCCACCTATTCAGCACATGTCCCTCCCTGGGAAAGCTCGGATAGGGGATTGGCCTCCTTATCCGTGTTTTTCGGTGTCCCTATAAGCGTTGTTCCTACTCTTTGCAGCTTGAGGGTCCACGCGATTTATGCAGTTTGGGTTCCTAGAGCTTAAGCTCCAGCATGTGAAGTATGCCAAAAGAGCTATATAGTCCCTCTTGAGTAGATAGAATCTGGGCTATATGGGGATCTTATGATAATATCCTCAAGGCCATATTCTATCTACTTAACCCTAAACCCTAAACCCTAAACCTTAAGAGGGACTATAGTGATTATTACACCGGTGGCTTCGCGCCATGGCTAAGTCTTATTCGCTTCATCCGGGGAGCTGGAGCGATGGTATCCTGAACCACACACGGTTTAGGGTTTAGGGTTTAGGGTTTAGTGAGAGAACACCATACGGTTCAGCTGACTAGCATTCTCCACAGCATCCCGGGTGAATCCTGCCATGTTGCAGCATCCTTCACCTGAGTCTAGGACCACTCTACCAAAATTTCGAGAACACGTCCTAAGATGCCCCCTTGCAGCATCTCTATGTCCGATCACACCTTGCGCATGTCTTCCAAGAAGTAACACCCATCCGCGAGGCAAGTTAACCCCAAAACCCTGAACCCTTCACACTCAAGCTTAAACCTTGCCCCGACATCCCTAAAGCCTCAGCCTCAACCCATCAACCCTTAATCCCCTACTAGAAATATAAATATATATATATGGTTTAGGGTTTAGGGGTTTAGGGTTTAGGAATGTACATATATATATATATGTATATATATGGTTTAGGGTTTAGGGCCCTAGGGTATAGCCTCAGCCTCACGGCCCTAAACCTCTGCACCCTAAACCTACCAACCGACGTGCTGCTCGGATGCCTCCGGGAGGGACCCCGGCTGTGATGTCAACGATACAGTGGAGCCGTCGTGCTGACCTTGTCCTGGGGATCCAACGGCAGGTTATACTTGAAGACTTTAGACCTCAATGTAGGTATTATTTGTATATGCAGTTGGATCCCTGGGGTTTTGCATTGCTACGAAGACATGCGCTTTTTCTGTTTTGGGTTTAGGGAGGTAGTATGTCAAAATCATTTGCGTCCAGCTTAGCCGCGATAAACCCCCGATTTCTGCGTTACAGTCCCGCATGGATTTCCTCAATGCTCGCGTCGTTTTCGAGCTCCTCCAAGAAATCACCCTAAACCCAAACCCTCATCCCCAAACCCTAAACCCTAAACCCCAAACCCTAAACCCTCAACCCCAAACCCCAAACCCTCAACCCTAGGGTGTCCCACACACACCGTGCAAAGGACCCCGCATGTCGTGCAATCCCGAACCCTCCAGCGGCCCATGAGCTCCTCGTAACCTTACCTGCCCAGACCCTTAGGGTTTAGGGTTTACGGTTAAGGGTTTCAGGGTTTAAGGGTTTAGGGTTTAGGGTTTAGGGTTAAGGGTTTAAGGGTTTAGGGTTTGGGGTTTAGGGTTTAGGGAGGATCTTAAAATTCGATCCCCCATATAAACCCATAGTAACCCCTATATAATCCTTATATAACTTTCCATATGGTTCTAGGGATCCCTTAAAGGGTCTGGGTGGAGGTTAGAGTAGGGAGAAGGGTGTATGTTACGTAGGGTGTAGGATTTAGGGTTTGTAGGGTTAGAATTAGGGAATATGCTATGTAGGGCTTTTATAGGGAGCGTATGTCCCTTGTTACCTACTAAACATCACTTAGTAACATCCTTGCAAGCTTTGTGGCAATTGCTTGGCTCGGGCCCTGGATACTTGCGGATGAGGGGGTCGATCAGAAGGTCCAGGCGTAAGGGTTATGTATACCCTCCAGCTGCCCTCTATCTGGCTCTTTTGTGTTCAAGGCTTAATGTTCAGGACCCGACTCTGCAGAGCTTTAACTGCTCCAGGCCCTTGCCAAATAGTTTGGCTCTCGCATGTAATGGTCTCGCGCCAGCATGTGGGGATGGTGAAAAATGGATCCAGCAAGGAGCAGTAATCACAGGACAGGGAGAGGATCTTACTACAAGGTTCCTGAAAATGAGTGTTTAATTTCTGTTACCTAGAATCCTAATATTTCGCTGAAATTATGATTTCTGCTGGGGTTCCAAATCCCTTAGAGCTTATGTTGGGACCTAAACCCTAAATCCAAACGTAAAAATCATGCCCCCTTACTGACTAGCTGACCAACACGAAAACCCAATGTGCAACTGGCCTTGGAGAACATTCGGCAATTTGCTGAAGCATCTCCGAAACCCGCTCCCTGCCCACCACCAGTGCTACTGCCACAGCTACGGATGCTGCTGCTGCTGCTGCTGCTGCTGCTGCTGCTGCCATGGATGTTGCTACTGCTACTACTGCTGCAGCTATGGTTTCTGCTGCCGCTGCCGCTACTGATGCTACTGCTACTACTCCTCCGCCTCCTCCACCTGCTCCTCCAGCGGCGGCGGCGGCGGCTGCTGCTGCTGCTACAGTTACTACTGCTACTACTACCACCGACTACTGCCTCCTGCTGCTACTACTTCTTCTTGCTCTTACTTATTCTCACCCTAGTACGACCATATTACAACAGAAGCCTGCAAGAGTGGCGGTTTTGGGCTTACATTCTACGCGGGTCTCCTGTATCCTAAACCCTAAACCCTAAACCCTTGTATCCTTGGAACTACTTGGGAGGTTCATGCAATGATGAAAATGAGAGGAGCCCCCGGCTGTCTGATGCTTCCCATATCCCGCAAGATTAAAATACTATTCCCTAAGGGTCCAAGGACCCAAATAATAGGGAGGGTTTTAGGAGCCAAATACCATAATGTTAATGGTAGTTGGGCCCTAAAACCCTATTATTTGGGTGCTTGGACCCTTAGGGACTGCTTTCAGAAACGTGATGGTAGTCGTGGGTCTACACTGTTGCACGATGCCCGTCCAGTTGGCCACAAACGTCCTATGCGCAGCTGTTGTCAATACAGTATTTGAGCTTATAGTCTCCCTTATGGGGTACTCGGGATCTTATTTAAAAAGCCTAACCCAGGCCTATTCTATCTACTTAAGGGGGACTATAGGGTGTGGCCATGTCTCCATATCCTGCATCTAACATCTTCCTACTTGGGCTGCATCAGGCCTTAGTCTAGGGTTTAGGGTTTTAGGGATTAGGGTTTAGGGTCTTTTGTGGGGCTGTTCCAAGGTAGATCATTGTTGGGCCGAACCCAAGATCCATGAACCCTATGAACCCTAAAACCTATGAACCCTAAAACCTATGAACGCTAAAGATTCAAACCCTAAAACCTATAGTTAAGCCCTATAAACCCTAAAACATATAAAGCCTAAACCCTAAAACCTCAAGAACAGCAGCTTTCTAACCCTTGTGCTTCTTGCGTGGCAGTAGGTATCAACCACCCGGGCCCTGCGTGTCATTGAGCCTTTGTTGGCCATCCCTGGGTTCGGGGTTTAGGGTTTAGGGTTTAGGGTTTACAGTAGGGTTTAGCGTTTAGGGTTTAGGGTTAAGGGTTTCGGGTTTAGGATTTAGGGTTTAGCTTCAGTACTACCCCCCCTCAGTAACAGCTGGATAATGAGCATAATATGGTTATGTATAGCCCTTACTAGGACCCCTAATATAGACTGTTATTGGGTGGGGGCAGTACCCAAGGTTTAGGGTTTAAAGTATAGGGTTTAGGGTCTAGGGTTGGGGTTTAGGGATCATTGGGTTTACTAGCAGGCACATTTTTTTTTAACGTTGGGCTGCGCATGAGAGCACTATGTACGTATTCGTAACCTGAACTGAGTTAATTCAAATCTTGTTGTAACAGTTACTTTCGGCCCTTGGCCATACATCCTTACATGATGACCATATTTCTTGTACAGCTGTCATGTTTAATGGTAAGCCGTAAGGAGACGTAGGATTTCGAGGCTTCAGGGAATTCAGGTGCTTATAACTTATTATGGTTACTGTCTAGGGATCTTGTTTCCCAGTTTCGGATGGAAAGTGTAGATAGAGAAACCCTAAGCCCTAAACCCTAGTTTGCCAATGCCAAGCTTACAGATCTCATTTCTCTTCTGGGAGCTACTCAGCGACTGGATGTTGAGAATGTTGCTTGGAGGTGCTTACGCCAAATCCTGGTCTTCGATTACTGGTTTGGGGTGTTTTGGCATATTGAGGGCTTCCGCTTACGGATTTTGAGTATCGGCTTCCAAATAGCTTCGCAGGGGTTTTAAGTTCCTTCTTACATTGAAACTCTGAAATTTCCTCCGCCCTGAGCCCTGAACCAAAAAAAAAGAACAACCTTTCCTATATACCCACCCAGAATGATAGAAAAAATGTGGTCGGCGACCATACCTTGGGTCGCGCATCTATGTCCTACCACTTGCTGCCATTTTCGCAATGCGCCCAGCCGCACAAGGGGTTGCCATGCAAATGTTGGACATGGAAGTGATCTGCACACTCAAAGCCTTCAACCCTTTGATGTCGCAGCCTAATTCGTTTTCAGTGGGGCAAGCTTACAGCTTAACCAACCCTTCGCTAAGACTCCAAATCCCGGATGGACCTATATATAGACCCACAACTATCTGGGCGCATCCCCTACTATGCACTCCCGAACCCTGAACCCTAAACCTTAAACAATACAGTAACCTTAGACCGTGTGATTTGAACGTAATAGCTTGCTCTGATGGATCCTTTTCCTGCTTACAATCAGGATGTAATTCTGTGGGGTGAGGGACTCTGTCCTCTCTGCATCCTAAACCCTAAACCCTAGCCAAACAAGTTGTGAGCAATCACAGTGAGATCTCAGCATCTTTTTCTGGTTGAATAGCCCTCGGCCCCAAGCCTTTACTCTTAACCTGAAACGCTAGACCCTGAACCCTATAAATCGTGTGGCTTGCCTTGGCCTACTGTTATTTTGAAGCTGCGCTTTGGCAGAGTCGTTCCTGCGATGGCTTTGCTTGCTGAGGCTACGGTGGGATCTGGTGTATAGACATCGTGGATTCAGAGTGCGAACTCAGGGGTTTCGGGTTTAGGGTGTAGCGTTTAGAATCTAGGGTCTTAGGTTTAGAGTTTAGGGTGTTCATGCGCTGGGAAGGCCGCAACGGTTCTGCCTCATGGTTAGTCACCGCATGCTGAACCTAAACCGAGGGGGTCCTTGTGGTAAGGGGAGCAGAAGAACTGGAAATATTCCATTGGTCCCCCTACTTGGATCATATTACAGTAAATTATAGTAGACTATAGTATAGTATGGGAGATTATATGCTAGAATATTTAAATTCATTATGGTATATTCTATTTTATAGTGATAAAGGCCCTTTATACTACTTTCCCCAAGGTCCCCCCATATCTAAAGTTAT
This sequence comes from Symbiodinium pilosum, assembly GCA_905231905.1. Taxonomy (NCBI): domain Eukaryota; class Dinophyceae; order Suessiales; family Symbiodiniaceae; genus Symbiodinium; species Symbiodinium pilosum. Next base: position 3,777 of record CAJNIZ010002799.1, on the reverse strand, counting down.
TTATGAATAGTTAGGGTTTAGTAAGTGGGAGCAGAGGGGGTTAGTAATGTAGTAGGAGACTTATGAATACCGCGAAGGTCATGACGAAAGTTCTTGTTACTCTTGACTTATGAATACCGCGAAGGTCATAACGAAAGTTCTTGTTACTCTTGTTTTACCTCGTGGACTTGCTCTCTCCTTTCTTGTTTGCTGACCCCGAAGGGTGCAAGTACCCAATAATCACATACTTACCCAAAGCCTGTACTACAATTACTATGACCTAAAGCCCAAGTACCTAACTATAGGGTACTTGGACTCTCTAGGTGACATTATCCTGCATTTTCCGACCTGGATGTCCGTCGATTTCGCATGAGTTGTGCATGAAAGGGAGGATTTCCGGCCGTTGCCCTGGAGGTGCAGGTTCTTACCAAGCGAACAAGGCCTATCTGAGTAGTATTTTATTTGGGGATACTATGGTACCCAATAAAGAGTAAGATTATATCCTCCTTTTGGGGTATAGTATTTTATATAAGGAACATAATCTTACTGGGTTTAACAACCAGAAACAACTACTCATCTATTGCTGTTAGATGCCATGTGCAATGTGGGCAAAGATTCTACCCCTGCAACTATGGTGCAGGGTACTTCAAATATGATCTTGATACATCTTGGATTCATTCGGGCCCTTCCCTGAAACCTAAAGCCTAAACCCTAAACCCCCAAACCCTAAACCCTAAAACCCTGAACCCTAAACCCTAAACTCCTAAACCCTAGAATCCTAAACCCTAAATCCCTAAAACCTTAAACCGCTATCCCCATCCCCAAGCCGTGATGTCAGGCATTTGCCCTAGGCATCGCGCCCCCGGCACTGCCATTGGCGAGGTCACAAATCTGTTTTAGGTTTTTAGGGTGTAGGGTTTGAGGGTTTAGGGATTTACGTAGGGTTTCAGGGTGTAGGGTTTGAAGGTTTAGGGTTTTAGTTTTAGGGTTTTGGGTTTAGGGGTTTAGGGTTTCCGGGTGTAGGGTTTGAAGGTTTAGGGTTTAGGGTCTTGAGATTGTAGCTCATTAGGCGAACCCTACTTGATATTGCTACAAATGCAGGACTTTACATCTCCGGGGCCACACACAGGATTGAAGTGTTGACAACTACCGCAGGGGGGTTAGTCAAATGTTTGATTCCCTGTTGGGTTCCTGGTCTCCTTTCAGGAAGCTTGTACATGGGGATCTAGTTTCGCCGAAATCAAGCTGACATCAGCACATGGGGCGTGACAGAGACTGATCGCCCTTCGCGGCGAGTACTTGTACTATCTGTGACGCTGGTTTGAAGTGATTTTATGCTTGCAGGATAAGGCCTTGTCTTTCGTTGCATGGGTACAACAGCTCTTCACACATGCGGAAGTCTTTGGCCGAAGTGGCCGGTGCTCCTGGCAGCATATCTTTTCGAGTTCCAATCACCTGGATGTGCACATTGGATTTCTGTGCAAGTCAAAACAGGTTTGGTGGGACCAGACATCAAACAGCACTGGTAGTTGTTTGGAACGGAGGCCATACCCTACACTAAAAACAAGGGTCCGACAATATCACGTGAGAAACAGATGCACTGATCAAGTACAAGCTGGAAGGCCATAGTTACACAACTACAGACTCTACTCCTTTTCTCGGGTACCGAACTGTATGTCTAGTATGTTTCATACCAAAACTTTGGGAAGCCCCAAAAACGGGTGGGACATAGGGTTCTAGGTAGGGTGTGGTGTGCTACACGTTGTGGGGCGTATAATTATACCCCTGCTCCCTCAACCCTTCCTAAACCCACACAAGTATGTAAAATAACAGCCCTAAACCCATAATAATAGCCCAAAAGGCCATTATTCTACATACTTTTAGGGTTTAGGTTGAGCCCATGTCTTAACCTACCCCAAACGCTAAACCCCCGCACCCGGAAGCTGAGCCTCCAAACAGGCGAGTGCCGCAGTCTGCGCCGGCTCCCTCCGCGGCCCAAGAGCCCAGAGGCGCCTAAGGGCTCATGTTCCATGCCCTTCTCAGCCTGTTACTGGATCCCTATAATAATCCTTATAACCAGTATCTTATTAGGTTTGGGCCCATAGTATGGGCACCTAGCTTTTTTGGTGTGGGGTGTGGGGATAGACAGCGTATATGCTAGGTGGAGAGGGTCCGCAGGTTCAAGGTTTGTGTATACGGGGCCCATCCTTCGCATGGCGTGGCTTAGGGCTTTGAATGATTTGAGTCAGGGTCTGGGGTTTAGGCTTTACGTTCCCCGGACCCCAAAAGTATGCAAAATAATAGCCTTGATGGCTGATCTTATGAGTTTAGGGCTAGTATTTTACATGTTTTGGGGGTTTTAGGTAAGGCTCTTAGGACTGTTTGGGTGTTGAGGGCTAGGTTTAAGCTTCCAAAGTGGGGCCCCCGAGCTTGTTTAGGGAGGAGAGGCCCAGCCAACCAGTTGGTCGGTTCCTGGATTGTATAGCTGTGTATCAATGTAGATAGATACGTAGATAGAATATAGGGTTTAGGGTTTAGGGAGTAGGGTTTAGGGATCAGGGTTCAAGGTTTATAGCTCTTTCAAGTAGATAGAATACGAGGTGTGTGGGGATCCTATTGTAATATACCCGAAGCCATATTCCATCTACTTAAGGGTGACTATAGATAGCAGGAACACTGCAGATTGAGGAAATCTGGCACCACTCACAAGACTTCTTCCATCCACCCTAAACCCGAAACCCTAAACCCTGTCGCGGAGGCCGTGGAGAGCAGGATTTCGCATGTCCACATTCTACACGACAAGCTTGAGCAATTGTCAGAGATCTAAATCCTGAGCACTACGCCGTGTGGCTGGCACCAGAAGCCCCCAGTAGCTCAAAGCATTTTGGTAGCCTCACCCCTTCAGTGTAGGGTTTTGGGCTCCTATAATTGAGAATAGAACCATCGTACGAGTATATTCGACTCTCAATTTGAGGAGTTGAAGAGACCAAAATCTCAGATTATGGGCCCTTGCCGCTTGGCTGGGGGTTCTCGAAGGGTCAAGAGCGCGCGGCAGCAGGACGCGAATGGCCATGAGGACCCAACGCTTACCCAGGCCCTCCCATGCAGTTCCTTTTTGATATTATAATCCCTTACCAAAAAAGCCCTCACAGACCCAAAAAGGAACTACATAGGAGCCTTTGACTAAGAAACCCTTAGCCTTAAATTTGCGTAGATCAGGCAGCTCTAGAACCTCTCAAGTAAGGAACATGCTGAAAATCATATACACAGGATCCTAGTGTCATGCAGGGTCTATTCCTTAGTACTTTAGCCTTAAGTAGAATCGAAACAATATACCACTTGATTCTGGAGTCCTGAATTCCCTAAAGCCGTACACTCTAATTTAGTCTGAGCTTATAAAGCCCTAAAGCCCTAAGAACCACAAACCCTTGAGCATCCTAAACCCGTAAACCCGAAACCGAAACCGCTGAGCCACTAAAACCCCTAGGGGCGGCATCATTGGTGTCTGCAGCAGCCGCAGGGTGCGCAGCCGGCGTTGCAGCGAGGAGGCGTGCAAACTGTTTGTACCTGGGGTTTACCTAAAACCCAAAAATATGTAGAATAATGGCCCTAAACCCATAATAATAGCCATTAAGGCCATTATTTTACATACTTTTGGGGTCCAGGTAGGGCTTAGGATTTAGGAGGCCCAGATGTACACTTTAAGCTTTTTGGGGTTCTAAGTTCCTGCGTCCAATCACTTAATGGAAAAAGGGTACCCTTATCGTAGTATACGAAAAGTGTAGGTTTGCCCGGAGA
>CAJNIZ010002798.1:0-25205 GCA_905231905.1 Symbiodinium pilosum | reverse complement strand
AGCAACCATGCCATAATATTCAAGCAATTTAAGACGTAGCACCTCTAGGGGATGGCCACGTTAACTCACGCCTGCTAGGTCCGGGCAGCATTCCCGACATTTCCACTACTACTGCTATTGGCCGCCTCCTCGGGAAATTGATATTTAGATTTAAGTAAAAGGTAGTGCCTAGGGGGGGGTGCGGCTACTAGTAGTAGTAGTAGTAGTAGTAGTAGTAGTACTAGTACTAGTACTAGTACTAGTAGTAGTTGTTGTTGTTGTAGCAGCAGCAGGAGTAGTAGTAGTAGTAGTAGTAGTAGCAGCAGCAGCAGTAGTAGTAGCAGCAGCAGCAGCAACAACTATCATCAAAATGCTAATTTAAAGATTCACTCCCGAACTCTGTCTTGAGTTTCTGAACACCAGAAGGTGTCGGTCCTTTAAAGTGGCTTCAATTGCTCTCGGGACTTCTAAAGTTTGAGGCATGGCCCCCCCACTTTCATGGGCTTGAGCCTGCTTTGAGCGGTTTCAAGGGTTTTGGTTTTAGGGTTGTGTAGGGTTTAGGGCTCTTTACCCGAGGCCCGTAATTGAAGCTCAGACCTTTGATCTTACAGGGCCTAGGGCTTGGCATTGAGGTCCTACGCATCAAGGGTTCCTAGTCTTAGGTCAGTTCATGTTGAATAGCTTTGATATGCGACGCTCATGCCTTTTTAGGGGCAAAGTTCGCCCCCAAGTTGGGGTTCCCTACATGCTACAAACAAATCAGCATCTACACAGGAGCGTTTTAGCCTTGATTTGCCCCCTTGCACTTCAGCATGTAGGGGTTTGGCGTATTGAGATACCGCAGGCCCCAGACCGAAGTCGTCTTTGGGGTGGGAGGACAAAGATGAACTCTGAAGCCCACGCAGTTTAGGGTTTGAGGCTCCAAGGCAGGTGTGCAGAGACCAAGTCCTAAAAAATGGTCACAGGATGGGCTACTGGTTCTTGTAGAAGCCTGAATACGTAGAAACTACCAAGAGCCTATCCTGAAAGCCCATGTTGTGTTTATATGACTATACAATTAGAACCCTAAAGCCGTAACCCTTTAGCAGTCCTTGCCTCGCAGATGAACCCAAACCTTGAACCCTGATCCCTAAACCCCACACTCTGCCCCAAACTGGCAAAAGCGCAGCTGACCTTGCACATGATCTCGAGCCACATCGAGGGCCCCCGCGCAAGCGTCTTAACGATACAGTGAGGGAGGGCAAAGCCTCTCGGTAGACCCTGGCAGGCGTGGCTATCTACGCCTTGCGTGGAGGTGTGGGTACCGTGCTACCACACCGGCGAAGCTAATCTGGGGAGGCTCCATGTGTAAATTCCTTATTAAAAGCCCTATATCCTAAGATCTTGCAGCCCATACCTTTAACCAACGCAGAAGCCCGGTTTAGGGTTTAGGGCTTAGACCGGCCAGCACTATATACTCCTTGGAGCCTGAACCTGAGAGGCCTACGCCCGACAGGTCCAGGCATTCCCCACGGCCCGGAAGGCCGGAGCGCCAGAGGGCGCCCGGAGAGCTCTTGAAAAAACACAAGGACACAAGTTTGCAGGGCATGGGGTCATTCATGAAGAACTACACTCCTAGTTTGTGTCATTGATTCGCGCAGCTCCAATAGTAACATGGCCGGCATCCGGTGAAGCGCTTCCCATGCCTCCGCTCAGCGGCCCTAGGCCGCGAGCGACCCGCGCCTTCACGAGCCTCGTCTTGTCTGCTTCTGCTGAATCTTCAAGATGTTTGCTCGCACAAAAGCAAGGAAGTAGGCCCCCTTGCCAAGGGGTTTTCGGGGGTAGCAACCCTAAACTCTAATTGAGAATTGGTTGGTTGGGATTGCAGTGATAAACTATACCGCGAGAGCGTGCGCCCCCCCGTTCCATAGAAAAGGAGCGCGCGCTGGGTCCTAAACTCTGAACAAAGAACTCTAAAGCCTAAACTCTAAACGTTGAACTCTACACAAAAAATGTATAACCTTAAACTCCAAGGTTGGAACTGTGGGCCCCTTCTGCCGGCATTCAGCACGCCGTGTCCCGGCCTCCGAGCTTCCGAAAGCCATCCGTGCTTGGAGGCTTTCTGAACTCCTTTCAAAAGGGAGGTTTAGGGTTTAAACGGGGTTTAAGTTTAAGGTTTTTGGGCCTTCCTAACTTCTTTGAAAGGGTTCGTTTCGGGATTTGAATTAGGATTCAAGGTTTAGGGCTTAGGGTTAAGGACATATAAGGAGATGTGTATGCATGCAGGCCTTTCGACAGGTTTCAAGGCGTTTTTCCTTGAAAGTGTTATCTAGGGATGTATAGTTGGAGATTTATTATTTGTATATATATATATATAGGTATACACAGGGGTTGAGGCGCCTAGGGGTGATGACTTTTGAAGAGTTTCATCGTTTTATTGTTGGGTGCACATGTCTGTATACACGCACATATGTATATATATATATGTATATGTGCGTGTATCCAGCACACACACACACATATATATATATATATATGTGTATAGTAACCCACCTCCTCCTGAAACCAACTTCGCCTCCTATGACAACAGCCCTTGCCCGTTACTTCATTACATCATTGCAGGTCTAGAAAACAGTGCCAGCTGCGATGAATTCGGGCTTCGCCTTCAAAATCATTCTGTTATATAGCATTCAAAAATCCACAAATCGGAGACCCAACAATGGACTCTTTCCAAATTGACTCTTCTCAACTTTCTAATATCCAGCACTTATATTAACTCATTCAAAGAAGGAAGAGGAACTCTCACAATTCTTGTCCAACATCGCAGGAGCTCGTATTTCCAGGAGCTCGTAAATTCCTTGCGAACATGAGAGAGGACCGTTTCCATCTTGCTCCAAATCTTTAATTTATCTCCTTAGATACTTGGAGTTTCCCGAGTGGTTAGAAGCGGGTTAACTAAAGTATCTTAACAACGCATACATACCACACATCATACTCATAAACCCCCCCTCTATACATATATATATATATATGTATATATATACAGGCACCTAGGAACATGAGACGCATGGTTCAGGTTTAGGGCTTAGGATGGCTTAGGGTTCAGGAGTCTGGGTTTAAAGATCTCGGCGGCAGGTCTTGAGGTTTGGGGTCAGCCTTTGGGGCTCAGGATTTGCTAGCTCAATCGTCCAGGATTCCCAGGCGCTTTGAGGGTTGGACGGTCTGAGAAAAAGCCAAGCCCCAAACCAAACCCCCAGAATCTCAACCACCGTCCACGCTCAAACCCTTAGCACTGAAGCCCTACACCCGAAGCCCCAAACCTCAGACCCTAGGCCCTAGAACCCCAACCTGCTACCCTCTGCACTTACCCCTGCGAACCCAAAAGATTAGAAGCCTCATCATGCTCAATTCTGCTCTGATTTCTGCCTTTGATTTCACTTCCATGGACCTAAACTTGAACCATGGACCTGAAAAGCCCTTAAGCCCTGAGCCGTACAGCCAAAAGACCTAAAAGCTGTTGCAGGGAACGCCCGGCAGGCGACTGTTGCATTGGGTTTGCAGGATTATTGCCTCCGATGTTTTTGATCCAGTGCCGAGATGGTTCAAACCCAGGGATTCTAGTGGTGGACATAGGGGTGCTTTTGGTAGGTTAGTGTTGAACTACGATTTGGGTAACCGTTGCGTTGCACCTTTAGGCATCTTTAGGCTATGTTCCCGGTATCTGAGAATTGGGCTACAGGCTTGGTTTGTGTCAAGGTTCAGAATCTGGTTCTATAGTGTGCTTAAAGCGCTGCTTAGCTACGGAGACCCTGAACTCAAAGCCCCGGGAAGGTAGGGCAACAGCTCAAAAAACATGAGTTGGGGATGCCCAAAACCCTGAATGCTAGGGTTTAGGGTTTAGGGTTTAGGGTCCTAAACCCGCCGTAAATCCTAAGGGACGCGACCTGCTGTGGATTTGACCTGCGGCTTAGGACATGCTTGGGTCTAATGCTTGATTGAAGCCTTGCCCGCAGTAAGGCACCCTAAAAGGGCCCGACAACGACTACTGTCCTGTCGCGGGTGGCTTTGTGGGCTTCTTTGCTACGGGAGTGGGATTTGTGACGAAATGTCTTATCACTTTTTATTATTGCAAGGATTTGTAAGTTGCCTGTATGTGTAGCAGGGCGGGAGGACCAAGGGTCCTTCATAAGAAGGGGACCTACACCTAGACTCATCAACTGTAGTCTCCTAGGATTTGTAATAGTATAATCAGAAGGATGTATAAGAAACAGATTATTGTTTTCATAAGGCTAGGGGGATTACAGTCAACCCTAAACCCTAAACCCTAAACGCGGAGTTAGGATGGTTTTGGAGGTGTGCGCGTTGCAGCTGTTGATAGAATTCAGCGCGATGTAGCCAAAGCCGAGCAGCTCGGACGTGATAGGGTTAAGGGTTTTGGGTTTTGGATTTAGGCTTTAGGGTTTAGGGTTTTCGGTTTAGGGCTTAGGGCCTAAACAACTGCCAAGCTTATGGCCCCATATTCCTTAGGATGATTGTTCAATAGGGTAGTCTCAAATAAACCTCTGCATGATACTGATATTCATTTCGGGTCCTACATTGCTTTCCGGGAGTTTTAGAATAACGTGGGGAGCAACGCGCGGAATGTCTGCAGTGAGCGTATGCAGCTCTCCTCTCTTCCGCCGAGAGGCCTAAGCCCTAATCCCTAAACCCTACTCGGTTTAGGGTTTAGGGTTTATACTAAAAATCCTGCATGACCCTGATATACTACAGTACTATAATTCCCAAGGTATATGGTACTTAGGGTCATGCAGGATTTTTAGTATCCACCCTATCCCTTAACCCCAAACTGTGTGGAATGCAGGGTCAGCCAGGAAGCCTGGAAGGTCTACGACTTCAAGCTTGTGGAGGAAACCATAGGAGGATCATGGGTTCCTCTACTACCCCCCCCCATAATACCCCCAGAGATTCCTGGAATATTGGGTTGGAAAAGGAGACCCTCCTAATATTAACTACTCTCAGTAGATTATTAATGCGAGCATTTAATACTGAGGGGGGTGGGGGGGTTTCATATTTGGGGGAAGGACGGGGGTTAGTAGGGGAACCAGTGATACGGACGTCAATGGCAGGATGGGGGCATCAGGGGCTTGCTGCTTTATGCGTGGGACGAGGGTTTAGAGTTTAGGGTCTGTAGGGTCCAGGGCCTAAGTTTAGGGGTTTAGGGTCTAAACCCTCAACCCAAAGCCTGTGAGGGTTTAGGGTGGGATCACTGACCTCTAGGAAAAACTGTCTGTAAGAGGCCTAGAAGCGGGTTTCTCAGATCCGTACATGAGCCATAGTCTAAGCTCCTTAAAGGGGCTTATGTAGGGGATACCCTGAACCCTAAACCCTAAACCGATAATATAGGGGACCGCTATAAGGGTTATTCAGGGGGATACTGGAAGTTTTACATGGCCAGTGAGGCATCCCAACCAGATGTGAGGACAAAGGTCCCACAAAACAAACTGCCGACCCCAATCCCTAAACCATATAGTCCCCCTTAACTAGATAGAATATGGCTTTGGGTATATTGCAATAAGATCCCCATATATCCCATATTCTACCTACTTAAGCGGAACTATGAACCCTAAATTCCTACCCCACACCCCAAACCTTAAACCCCAAACATTGGCCCCCTACTCCTAGGCCATTACACCCCCTGCGTGAAAATTGCACGTTTCAGGTGCTACGCGTGCTACCGCCACTGCTGAGCGCCCCTTCATGTACATGCGCCCGGGCAGGTTTGATGAGGTTTAGACCCAGGTAGGACAAAACTCAAGTTACGACTAGGTAGTACTCTTAGCCGAAACCCTATATCCTAAACCCTATAGCCCTTTTCAATGTTATTCTTCTAGGCAACTACGGGAGGGGACCTACACAACCCTTATGTACCGTATATAGCCCCCCCCATAGCCCTCGTAGATAACGCGGCTGTTTGCCACATGCTTACCTGGGTTTCGACTTCAGGTTTTATGTTTCTTTAAGGTAATAAAGGGTTTAGGGGTTTAGTGTTTAGGGTTTAACCGGAAGGATTAAGGGCTTGGAGTATATGGTGCTAGCCGGTCTAAACCGTAAACCATGTTTCTGCGTTGGTTGAGGGTATGGGCTGCAAGATCGTGGGATATAGGGCTAATAAGGAATGTTCAAGTGGATAGATTCCCAGCCTTTTATGAGCTGTAATCAAGCCTCCTTAAAATGGGTTATATGGCGGATTATATAGGGTTCCTCTTATAGGCCCTAGAAAGGGGGATACTAGGAGTTTAGACTATGGCTCATATAGCCCTATATGCCTTCCAGTCTCCCCAGAAGCCTTGTACGAGCCTTATGTGAGCGTACCCACCTGGTAGCTCCTCCGCTGAAACCCCAAACGCTGTATCATATATCCCTACATAACCCCCCTAAGACCCCTTGACATCAAGCTCCGACATATTCCTACAACCTCTTTAAAGGCACTGACTCACCTGGTAACTCCCCACCTGAAAGTTCCCTCACTTAGCGTCAGATGTCATGGGCTTGGTCAGACCTGTAGTATCCCAGACCCCCTAAAGAATCCAAAAAATGGAACTTCCCAAAAATCCTCTAGTTTCCTCAATGTAGTAATGGGGGTCATTTTGGGGGTTCCATTTTGGGATTCTTTAGGGGGTCTGGGATATGGTACAGTTAAGGGGTCAGGGTTGCCCAGCATTGCCCAGTATATAGCCCACAAACTGTAATCCTTTCTACAGGAATGTCCAGTGAGGGAACCCATAAACCCCAAACTGTAAACCCTAAACCCGAAACCCAAGTCTTCAGACTGCACCATATGGTCCCACTCTTGGAGAGGAGCATGCGCTGTCATGAGCAATGTATGTGTAGAAGTCTGAGAGCCCCAAGATGGAGTTAGGGTTTAGGATAGGGGTTTAGGTTTATGGCTTTAGGGCTTTAGGGGTTAATGGTTTAGGGTTTAGGGTTGCAAGGGCATATTCCCAAAAACGTGCTTTAGGTAGGCAATTCAATGAAGACATGGTCGGGACTCAATGAAAGAGGATTATGTAGGGGTTATACAGAAATGACGGAAAAGAAAATGGAAACTATAGTATAATGGGGTGTGTGTGTGTATACATCCTTAAACCCTAGACCCTAATACATGAGGTCATAATTTTGGAAGCCCCTAAGCTGTAACAACGCTGGGGGCCCCAACGTTTTTCTATAAAGCCGAAAGACGACTTCAAATTTACAGCGCAACATCTGTACCTGAAAGCAACCCTCACGTTAGAATTCGAGAAAAGCAAAAGTGCTACGATCTATCTATCTACCTACCTCTCCTCCTCTCCCTCTTTCTTCCTCTTTTGCCTTCTCCTTTTCTCTCTCTTTCTCTCCCTCTCTCTCTCTGTCTCCCTCTCTTTCTTTCTCTTCCTCTCTGCGCCCCTCCGCTCTCTCCCTCCTTTTTCTTCTTCAGTGGGGGCCCAACCTAAGGAATGCTAGCTATTGATGAAAGCTCAATCCCGAAGAGTTTCCGTATTGCTGTGGTTTTACTGCGGTTGCATCAGTGTAGTAGTTTCCCAAGATAGGGGAACGTCCATATAGACTCCAAAATGCTATGGGCCTTATTCTCGGGACCCCCAAGAAGGAACCCCCTAATCTTGGGAAATCCAAATCCCTAAACCCTATATGTCCTTGTATAATCCCCATATAAACCCGACATAATCCACCAAAAGGGCACCCCTTTTTGGGGAAACCCCCCCATGTTTCTATCGCCCAACATACCAAGGTATTCCTGACCTCCCTACACCAGGAAACCCTTAACCCCACGCCCTTACTCCTAATCCCCAAATAACCCGATAAACATACCAAGATATTCGTCACCTCTCTACACCAGGGGGGACACCCTAAACCCAAAGCCCTAAACCAAGGTATTCGTCACCTCTCTACACCAGGCTCAGGCACTTCAAGCAGTTCCCGCAGCTGAATGTGTACAAGGAGCCACGGCTTTCGGGTTTAGGGTTTAGGGGTTTAGGGTTTCGGGTTTCAGGTCTCCTTTTGTATAACCTTTTCCGGAATGTCTAGAAATATTGCTTGTTTATTTGGTCTAGAAATATTTTTCAATTTCATTACAGTATCACCCCAAGGAGTTATTAAGAATACGAAGTGTATCATAGGTCTACGGATTCATGGGTCACGTTTGTAGCTATCTCGATAACACGCGACTGGAAGCTGCGCACAAGTAGCCCAAAGAGCATCCCATCCAAAATCCCACTGTCAACTGCCGGGGGGTAAAGAGAGTGTGGGCTTATGTCAGCTAAGCTTCTGCAAAGATACATGGCGGGTTGTCGAATCATCGGTTCTTTTTGCGTACCCCAAACCTAGCGGCTCGTACCATAAGTGGTGCTCAAAAGGGACCAGAACTTGGACAACCCATCCCCACACCCGAAATGGCCCCGCAACAAAGTTCCGATTGGCACCTGAGCTCTGAGCTTCAGCCCGTGCGGCAAGGTACCAAAACTTGTAACCCATTGGGGCAATATTGGGGCCATATTAGGTTTATATAAGGGTTAATGGAGAAGAAAATGGAAATTACTATAGTGGGTTGCATGGGGTTTAGGTTTGCGGCTTAGGGATCGAATCAACAAGGTTAGAATGAATGCTCATGTTCCCAGGCTAGCCCTTCACTGTAATGGAGCATGAGTACACCCGCTAAACCAGAAATCTTGCATGTTTGAAATCTCTACACCTACATTGCTGAAGGATTATTACTTGATTGGTTTAGGTTTCAGGGTTCCATTTAGGTTTCTAGTCTCCCTTGAATAGATAGAATGTGGGGTATATGGGGGGGATCTTATCATGATCTTGGGAAATTCCATACTCTGCCTACTTAAAGATGGATTAGAATCACCTCCCCCTAGGGATCATCCCTGGGAGGTAAGTAGACATCATGCTTGATTACGCACTTGGTGGGTCAGGGTTTAGGGTGTATAGGGTTTAGGGTTTAGGGACTTAGTAAGTACTCTCATATCTGGACATTCCCACATACTAATTTCGGACCTTTGTTTCATCGCTGCATATCTTGCGGCTTGAACAGATGGCCGGTGTCTTCGCATGCAGCCATGCAGCAAAACGGAAGCCTGAATACTTACCTGGAATCCTTGAACGCCAAATTGCCCAATAGAATGGGCAACTACGCCCTGAAAATTGCAAAGCTATAGCTGGCTATTACCTACTGTGCTTGTTCTGGCTCTTGTTAATTGCGTTGCTATTGTTAGTTTTTACTACCTGGTACCATCTTGAGTTCTAGTAAACCTCTAGGAACTACTATATTTCCCGTTTTAAAAGCAGTTCTGGGCATCATGCTTTAGCTCACAGGTCCAAATCCTCCTTGAACCCTAAAACTTACACCCAACCTTGGGCCTCTCCTCAGAGTGATAGAGAGGGCCAAGTCAGCGCAATGTCGATCACGCTCCAAGTGAGCTTGCTGAGTGGAGCGACAGTTTCAATTGCAACTGGGCTGGATGTTGATGTTGGGGTCTTCAAGCGACGGGCGGAAAGGGCCCTGTCGGTCGGCAAGGGCAGACTTATCCACTCCAGCGGATCACTTTTGGATGAAGCAAAGACGATCGGAGACTGTCAGCTGTGCCATGAAGACACGCTTAACCTGCATATGTGGCCCATCGCGATCCTCGCAACCGGGGATGTGCAACGTGACATTTCTGCATTTGCCGTGATCCTTGGTGATGGATCCGTGGTCACCTGGGGTGACGGTGACTGCGGTGGCGACACCAGTACTGTGCAAGATCAGCTGAAGAATGTGCAGCAGATTCAAGCCAGTCGGCGGTCTTTTGCAGCCATCCTTGCTGATGGATCCGTGGTGACCTGGGGTAGTGCTTCATATGGTGGCGACAGCAGTGCCGTGCAAGATCAGCTGAAGAATGCGCAGCAGATTCAATCCTGTCAACTCGCTTTTGCAGCAATCCTCGCTGATGGATCCGTTGTGACCTGGGGTAGTGCTTCATATGGTGGCGACAGCAGTGCTGTGCAGGATCAGCTGAGAAATGTGCAGCAGATTCAGGCCAGCCAGTCAACTCGCTTTTGCAGCAATCCTGACTGATGGATCCGTTGTGACCTGGGGTAGTGCTTCATATGGTGGCAACAGCAGTGCCGTGCAAGATCAGCTGAAGAATGTGCAGCAGATCCAAGCCAGTGGAAGCGCTTTTGCAGCTATCCTTGCGGATGGGTCCGTTGTGACTTGGGGTGATGGTAGCCGCGGTGGTGACAGCAGTGCTGTGCAAGATCAGCTGAGGAATGTGCAGCAGATTCAAACCAGTCAATTCGCTTTTGCAGCCATCCTTGCCGATGGATCCGTTGTGACCTGGGGTAGTGCTTCATATGGTGGCGATAGCAGGGCTGTGCAAGATCAGCTGAGGAATGTGCAGCAGATTCTCGCCAATCAAGTCGCTTTTGCAGCCATCCTTGCTGATGGGTCCGTTGTGACTTGGGGTGATGGTAGATGAGGTGGCGACAGCAGTGCCGTGCAAGATCAGCTGAGGAATGTGCAGCAGATTCAAGCCAGTCGGGGGGCTTTTGCAGCCATCCTTGCTGATGGATCCATTGTGACCTGGGGCAGTGCTTCATATGGTGACGACAGCAGTGCCGTGCAAGATCAGCTGAAGAATGTGCGGCAGATTCAAGCCAGTCGGCGGGCTTTTGCAGCCATCCTTGCTGATGGATCCGTGGTGACCTGGGGTAGTGCTTCATACGGTGGCGACAGCAGTGTCGTGCAAGATCAGCTGAAAAATGTGCAGCAGATTCAGGCCAGTGGACACGCTTTTGCAGCCATCCTTGCTGATGGGTCCGTTGTGACTTGGGGTGATGGTAGCCGCGGTGGTGACAGCAGTGCTGTGCAGAACAGCTGCGGGCGTAGAACAACATGGTTTCGCCGCAGATTTGGCATGTAGAATATTGAAGATGCCGTAATTTGTGCAGCCTTTGTTCTGTGGCGCTGCCACCTTGCTTGAGGTGTTTTGCAGCTGGCTAGAAGTCTTATTTGCATGGTCAGAAGTTCGACCTGGAGTCGATAGGCGGGTGCCATCCTAGTTGTCCTCGCAGTTTGGTGTTTAGGGGGTTGAGGGTTTAGAGTTTAGGGTTTAGGGATGGTGTAGGGGCTCATTCAACTAGATTGGGTTGTTTCTGGACTGAGAAGGCAAAGTACCTAAGGGTTACATTCTGGTTGGGTGAGTTAAAAAAAAAAAAAACAGTGTGGGCAGATTTGGTAGTTTCCCAAAATAAGGGGACCCCAATATAGATCCAAAATACTATAGTCCTTAATATAGGGACCCCCAAAAGGGTACCCCTAATTTTGGGAAACCCTAAACCCTAATCCCAAAAGCCTAAACCCTAACCCCTATATCCCCCTTTAAAGGGTACCCCTAGTTTTGGGAAGCCCCCATGTGTGGCTTCTAGATAAAACCTCCTTCCTGTTCACCTGGCGCCAGAGCTGAACCCACGGTTTAGGGTTTAGGGTTTAGGGTTGAGGGTTGAGGGTTTAGGGTTGAGGGTTTAGGGTTTAGAGCATGGGTCCCTAGCTTAGGCCCTTGATTTAGGGGCTTCAAAAAAATTAGGTGCAGTTTGTTTAGGGCCCCCATACTAAGGATTCTAGTATGTTGGGTGCTTGTTGGGTTAATAATGGGGATAAATGGGTTAGTGCATGGGTTATAGAACCTAAACCCTTTGATGGTCTTTGCGAGTTCCTTTTCCGATCATTTTGGATTTCTCTGAGTCTGTTCTGGGGGCTTGAAGGATTCCTGATGGATCCCACGGTGAAGCGCTCTCCACTGCCTGATTGGGTTTGTGGAGAAAAGGTCCGGTTAAAAAATGCAGACCTTAAACCCTAAACCAACCCCTGCGCCGCTAAGCAGGAGTACGAAGCCTTACAGGGCCTCCTGGCCGGCTGCACCACGCAGGCCGAAGATAGCTCAGGTTTACTGATTTAGGGTTTAGGGATTAGGGTTTAAGGTTTAGGGTTTAAGGTTTAGGGATTAGGTTTTAGGGATTAGGGTTAAGGGTTTGGGGCTTAGGGTTTGGAGTTTTAGCATGGGAGTTAGGGTTTACGGTTTAACTATGAAATTTCTGGCTTCGGGTTTAGCATAGGATGTAGGGTTTGGGGTTTATGACGAGATTTTGGGTCTGGGGCGTATGATGCAATATTGGGTTTGGGGTTTAGCATGGGATTTTGGGTTTGGGGTTTAGGGTGTATCATGGCATTCAGGGTTTAGGGTTCATGATGGGTTTATCCATGGATTTAGAGCTTAAGTCTTAGGGCTTATCATAGGATTCATTACAATGCCCCATATTCCCCTGCCTCAGCTATCCCGAACTTTGCCAATAAAGGGACAAGGGGGGGTGATTAGGAAGCCCATGAATTGAAGGATGTGTCAGTACAGGACTGAGGTTGGTTTAGGGCTCCGTAGTTTCAGCTGTATGTATGTTTAGGTCAGCAGGCTTCTCGTAAATACACAACAAACCCTAAACCCTTTAAGCAACCCAGTCTGATCCCAAGGGCTGATCCTCCACAGATCCGAGTACTTTTTTAAGAAATTGTCCTTAAATCATATTTGGGATGCTGGACCCTTTCAAGTTGTTTTGAATTATGGAGTAGTAGGATGCATGGTTGAACTACGTACCGTCAAGACTCAGCTTATTTTTTTGTGGTTTCCATAGATTGGGGTACCTCAATGCTAAACATAGGGGCTTCATATGCACATGTCTATAAATGCATCCGCGCTTCGCGTTCTCAGCCCCCACCCCCTCCACCTATAACCACCCAGAAGCAAATTCTCCGTAAAGCCTTTGTAAATCCTCCTTCGAACTCTCACCACAGGACCATAGCAAAGGGCCACAGGACCACAGGAGGAGGGGTGTACCTTTAAACCCTATGAAACTTTTATGAACCTGCTATCAAATTGAGGAACTTCTCTGCAAACCTTCTTCATACCTTACAGAACCCCTCTATAAACACTATAACCTTTACAAACCTAGTCTAAACCTCTACATTAAAGCACCAAACCCAGCCCGCAGTACCAGAGAGGGGGCGGGTGTAGGTTAAACAACATCTATATCATGGACCATTGAGGGGGGGAGAGGGGGGACCCGCGAATGCTGACGCACGTAGGAGTATTTTGGGTTTAGGGTCGGTAGTTTCTATAAGTGGGCGGACTGCAATATAGATCCCGAAATGTTATAGTTCTCCTTCTTATAATAGGGACCCAAACAAAGTACCCCTCAATTTTGGGAAACCCCTGAAACCTAAACCCTATATAACCCCGATATACTCTCTTTGAAGGTACCTCCAAATTTTGTGCAACCCGTTTTTCTTCAAAATGTTTGGCAATCTGGAGTCAAAGTACAAAAAAGTTTTTGAGCAACCCCAACCCCACAATGAGCTGCCAATATGCTCTTACTTTACTTGAGGAAGTAGGTAGGGCTGAATGAAGGGTTTAGGATGTAGGGCTTGGAACGGTCTTTGGGCAGAGGGTCCATTGTCCATAGGAACCGCGTGCACCCCTGGTTGTCCACACGTCCTGGCAAATTCTACCAGACCTTTGCCTCCGCTGGGCTCTCCTATCCTTCAACTGACAGGCAACCCCCGAGAGGGCCGCAGAAACACATTTTTTCTTGAATATGAAGTATACTTGGAGGGTCAGGGGGACTTAGTAAGTAGGTGAGTAACCCTATAACCCATATAGTAACCCTAGTTACCCCCCTTATTAACCTACTTACTAAGCCCCCCTGACCCTCAAAGCAAGACCCCATTTGGTTCCACGTATGCTTGGGCGGGGGAGTGTTACCTTGAAGTTCCATGGAGAACCTTAAAGCCCTAGACCCACCCTTACCCAGGCCCAGATCCCAAGCCTAAGTTAAGCTCGCGGGTTTCGGGCTTTAGGGTTTAGGGCTAAGGGGTAAGGGTTTAGGGTTTCGGGTTGGTGTGGGATACCAGCTGTTAGGTGGCAACCTATGCAACCGTGGAGAGCGCTCTCCAGGCAGCAGGGTTGAGGGTTTGATGCTTCAGGGTTATGTCATGGGATCCTTTACTACACCCCTTTTAGTCCCCGGCCTTTAATGAGCCCTAGCACACTTTTGTTCTGTCGAAGGGCCGGTGTTGGCCATTGGTCAGGTATCCTTACGGGAGCTGGAAAGCCGTCGACTTCCAACAGTAAATGGGTGCATCTGCGCTTCTTCTAACATGGAGTTTTCATCTGGGTTGCCGTTACGGAACTGATTTTTGATTACCATGATGGGTATATATATATTTATTTATTTATTTGTTTATTCATTCATTCATTCATTCATTCATTCATTCATTCATTCATTTATTTATTCGTGTATAGAACGGTTTGTATGGTTCCCCTAGTATGCTAACTGTATACTTCAGTTCCTTTGCGGCAGCCCAGATTAGGAACCCTAAGCCTTGAACCTTTGCACCGGAGAGTCTTCATATCATGCCTTCCCCTGTGTCACGGGCCATTTACTCAAGAGTTCGGCGTTTTGAAGCCCTAAACCCTAAACCCCAAATCCTAAACCCTAAACTCCAAACCCTAAACCGACTGTCTTCGCTTGCGCCAACCCCACCCCCCCCTCCCGTCACGCTCAAGTTACCCAATTCATTTCCCTAGATCCCCTTCGTACTATACACTTTTATAAACACATGAAGATATAGATGTAGATACAGAATATACCTGTACATAGGATAAGTGTCAGATCGCCGTATACTCTGACCTATCCGGACCTATCCCTACATTTCCCTGTGCAACTACCCTGTGGAGGTCATTAGGAGTACATCCTGCGTTGTTCGTGCTCTGAGCTCTGACTGCAGAATCACACCAGTTTCATGTTTTTTCTGAACCCTGAGGCGTTTTTTTCGTGCCTTTAACTCGCTAACCCTTCAGGGGACTAGGAAGCATTTGAACCCTAAACCCTAAACCCAAGCATTTAAATGTTCTGATAGGGATTTGTATTGTACGGAAGTGAGATGCCTACACTGAATCCTTCCTCGGGATCCTATGAGCTAGCCCGAATCTTAAGAGGATCCAAACACCAGAACCTCCCCAGGTTCCCCAATGTAGTATTAGGGTTTAGGGTAATACTGTGACCCTTTTGAGGAAGACCCTAAACCCTAAACCTCTTTTAGGGGGTCTAGGTACAGGATGACTCACCACTGCTTTCTGTAGGGTTTAGGGTTTAGGGTTTACATTGGCCTCGGAACTCCAACTCCAAACTCCGAAACCCAAAGCCCCACAGCACTAGACCCTGGTTCCTGAACACTGAGGTCCTAAACCAAAACCCCTGCACCTGATTTCTAAACTCTGAAACCCCAAGCCCTAAACACGGATTCCCTGAACCCTAAACCCTACACCTGCATTCTGAAACTCTCTGCAGCCGTTTCTGCTCACGCAGCGCCCCAAACCTCTCCAACGAAGTGTGCTCCTACGTCGAGCTTCCTGCTTAGGAGATTAGGGTTTAGGGTTTAGGGTTTAGGGGGTTTAGGGATCGGGGATGAGGGTTTAAGGTTTAGTGTCTAGCCCAGACCCCTGATTAATAAACCCCCTCCGCTTAATAGGGGTTATAATGGGGATCCTAATATTACGACCCTTAAAAGGAGGGAGTTTATGCAGGTAGGGTGAAAGGTGCGCTTCACAGTTTATGGCTCAAGGCGGGTTCAAGGTTTGAAGTTTTGGTTTAGGGTTTAGGCGCAAGGATTTACCTGGACCCCAAAAGTAGGTGAGATAACAGCCTCAAGCATTTAAAACTAGCTCCAAAGGCTATTACTTTAGATTTTTTGGGTTCAGGTACGGGTTTAAGGTAGGGCATAGTGGTTGGTTTTTAGGGTGCAAGGTTAGGCTTCGGCTTAGGTTAAGGTAAGGTTTCGGAATGAGGCATATGCTTCTTATAGGGCTTAGGATTTAAGGTAGGGTCAGGGTTTAAGCATAGGGGTTTTCGTTTAGGGTTCTAGGATGGTCTGCTCAGGGGTTTGTTACTGGTCCCACATTGGAGTATTATCCAACAATAGAACTGCAAACTCCTACAGGGCTTTAGCCCTGAAGCCGCAAAAGCTAGTTGCAAGTTGGCCTGAGACGAGAATAGAAGGCATACCAGTGACTCTGATGCGCAGTACAGCAAACCTCATCGCAAAACCCTAGATCTCGTAAACCCCCTCTTAATCCTATCCTGCAGCCTAGGCCTCAACGTCTAAATCCTAAACTCGAAATCCTAAGGACCTAAACCTCAAACCCCAAACCCCAGGTCAGGTTTACCTGGATGAAGTTCCTTGCACCAAGCCCTTTAAACCCCAAAGTGCAAGCCCAAAACCCTAAATACTTAGACTGAATGCGAAGCCGCAAACCCTGAATTGTAAAGCGCATTTCCTGGAACACCTGTACCTAGATAGAACCTAAACCCCTGAATGGAGATTCCCTATGTAACACTATATCTGTACTGTTACTATATGTGTATATATATACATATATATGTAGATCTCTCTCTCTCTCTCTCCCTATATCCGCCCTCGTGATCCTTACAATGTATCCCTACCCGAAACCCTAAGACCTAAACCTAACTTTCGGGAACTCAGGCGCCCCCAGGTCAGCATGTACAAGCTTCCGCTCGCGATAGTCGCTGTGTTGCTCGGAGCCACATCCTCCCTGATACTTGCCTGGAATAGGGCTGCCAGGTTTAGGGTTTACAGGCGTAAAAGCCCTAAACCCTAGGGCCCTAGGGGGTTCGGGGGTTAGGGTTTATGGTTTAGGGGGTTAGGGTGGAGGAATCTAGGGATAACCCTAAACCCTAAACCCTAAACTCTAGGGATAACGGTTTAGGGTTTTAGGGTTTGGGGGTGTCAGGGGCGGTTTAGGGTTTAGGGGGTTTCAGAGTTTAGCGCTTAAGGTTGGTGAGCGCGTGGAAGTTATTTAGGGTTTAGGGTTTAGGGTTGGGAGCCAGTGACAGGTGATAAGGGGAATCCTAAAAATGCTGGTCAGCTGATGCTGAAGCAGAAAAATTCTAAGCTTCCGCTTTAGAGTGTGTAAATGTAACCTCGCTTACTTATCAGTTGCCCCTTAGTTAGTTGGTGTAGCACATAATAGTTGTAGGTGTGCTTTGAGTTGGGCTTCAGGTTTGAGTGGCAAACTTGTTGGCTTTGATGTTAAGGAGGTTGGGGGGGCCTTTTAGTCAGCGCAGGGTAGGTTTGGAACATGGCTTCATTCACTGTGGACAGTAATCATGGGATCCCACACAGCCCTAAGCCCTAAACCCCAAAGCCCCCTATCTTATTACTTTTCACCTCCCTATATGGCCTAAGTAATAAGCCCTAGATAGTCCAGAAGTTGAGGCGTGGTACGGGACCCTATGACGTAAAGTACTGTGGACCGTTGCCTTGAGGCAGTCCTTATAAACTACTGTTTAGGGTTCTAGGTTTTAAGGTTCTCCTAACTCCTAGGAAGGAAGTCTAGGGTGTTTCGACCTTAGGGCTTGGGTTACAGATGCCAAGAGTGCGCATAGTGGCACTTGGGGAGACCATAACAAGCGTGGAATGAGTCGGCTAGTCGTACGCAACAACCTGACAAGGTCTAAACTCATAACCAGCCCACAAGGACATTGAGCAAGTGGTTGCTAAACGTTATACATCCCAAATGATTCGGTTCCTTGTTATAGTCACGGACTCCCGTGCCCAACTGTTGGAAACTTCCGGGGGTTAAGGGTCTAGCGTTTAGGGAGAATCTCAGAGCACAGAAGCTCAATTTGTCTGGCAGCGGAACACTGCAGCCATCTGTTGCACACGAACTCTTAGGCTGCTTACTAATTACCCTTCCAACTTGTAGCATTGAAGCTCGCCATCCCCCTCGTATCGGACATCTCCCTGGCTGTATAACTGGAATATTTAATCTTCGGGGTTGGTACAGGGCGGGGCTGGTTTAGGGTTCAGGGGGTTCAGGGTTTAGAGTTTAGGGTTTAAATGGGCTGAAACAACTTGTGCCGCTTGATACCCTACAGCCTCAACGGAACCCTTGAAGCATCCAGGTCCAGGTCTCAGGGCCCACCCCGCGTTCCGTTTCAGGGCCGAAGATGATGCAAGTTTTGCTCAAAGAAGGACTCAGGATTGAGGGTTTAGGGTTAAGAAGGATACACCTCTTCCCCTCAACCCTCGTCCTCAAACACTAGGGCCTCAACCCTTCATCCTAGACTTTAAGCCAGTCCCATGCCTCAAACAATGCAGTTAAGACCTCAGCCCATTCAGCCCAGTACTTCTCTCAGGAGGAGCGTGGTAGAAGGAGATTGCAGTGGCAAGAAGGTGGGTGACAAAGTGGCCTGCGGAGGAGGAGCCTAGCCCCTAAAAGGGTTTTGGTTGTAAGATTAGGGTTTCTGGTTTAGGATAAGCATCGTAGGTTGGGTTTTCAGAGTTCTGTTGGTTTGATAGTTTGGGATGGTTTTGGGATGCTTTTAGGGTTTGGGGCATAGAGGCAGGCACAACAAAGGGCTTGTTGTCCAGGGTTGTGGTTGATTGGGTGTTTCACAACATTTGGGACCGCTCTTATCTAGCCCGAATTACCAATGACCGAGACCCCCAAAACAATGACACCTGGTTTTGGAAGACCTTACCTAAACCCTAAACCGCTAACCTCACACGCAGGAAGTTTCCGGCCCTACATATCCGTAGAGCGCCAAATAACCTCTTCAAGGTATGTGTATAAAGGTAGCTTTAAATTCACCCTGAACGTTTCCCGGGCCTGCGGGCGCGGTCACAGCGGGAGAATTTAGGGCTTAGCCCTACTCTAAGCCTGAACCCTACCTGGACTTATGGAATCATCGGTTTTTTGTGGTTTGTGCCATATATCAGAAAAAAAACGGGGACAAGATATTCTCCCACCGGGAGCTTGTGCAGGCACCTGCCCAGCTGTACACCTCCTTTGGTTCCGGCTTTCCGCCCAAAATCCCCACTCCTCGGCCAACTATGTATTTGCATGGGCAGCGACTCGGCGGTAGGGTGCTGCTCTCGCCTTCACACATGTTCATGGTCTGGTTTCTTTCTTTGCCGCAATACATGATGAGACGAAGAGACCCTTCCAACCTTGCACGAAGCTTCTGCCCTGAAAGGCTTCCTTGTTTGTCAGGGAAGCCCTGGTGAAAGGCTTTTCCACCTATGGGAGGGTTCAGCTCTTGGCAAAGGGTCTGATGGGAAGGTTGAGTTTAGCCTTTACTTGTCATGGGCTTCTATCTCATCTCCCACCACGGCCTCGTAATAGTTAGGTACTGGTTACTGTTCTAACTGCCATCCTGTCCTTTTGCTTTGTGAGATTCCCTTAAGCCATTAGTCGTGAAATACCTACTTGGCCGCCCCAAGAGCTAAGGCTTTTCTAGCAACCTCCAATGCTAATGCATGGGCCTGAATGATGATAATACAGAGTATGGCTTTTCGGTACTCGCACACTGTACTAAGAGAATCGTTGTGTTACTTGATTTAGTTGTTGTACATACACGGATGAGGGAATGAGGTTGATACTCTTGCAGGGTTCTACCGTAGCTGCTGAAGGCACTGAGGCTTTAGGTGGAGGATTCCAGAGAGGCTCAGGGCGTGGGATCTTGGGTGTAGTAGCTCTAGTTCAGGGCTTAGGCCGCACAATGCTTCAGAGATTGTTTACACTGGCATCAAATGTGCAAGGCGGGTCTCTGTTGATTTGGGGCTCTTCAATAGAGCATGTAACCTTTCTAGCATCGACCAAAAAAAGCGTGAGGAAAGCAGGAGAAGTGCGACAACAAGTACGTGCAGCTGTTTCCGGGCGAGTATGCCCAGTGCCACGAAGATCCGGGCAGCGGCCACTGGCTTGCCGTTAAGGAACTTAAAGTAACTTACCATGCAGTAATGGTTTCCGTTTAGGGTTATACAGAGTTTTTACACGGCTTAGGTGGAAAAATGCAATAGAAGGCCATACAGTAAATTCTTAATGGATGCTGCGGTAACTTACTTTAGTTCCTTTGAAGCAATCCAGGCAACTGCTTGACCACGAAGGAATGCGACGTGACTTGGACTGCTTTCAGGGCTGCAGGGTTTAGGGCGGCTTCATGGTAGGTTCGAGGCTTTCCACCATAAGCAGACTGTAGCCAGCACAAGGTGTACGAACTCCGCCAAATCAATGGGTTTGGGGTCAAGGCCATCCATCAAGCTAAACATGGAATTCATTGTAGACCCCTTCGGTAGGGCATTTCGAGGTTCAAAACAATTACAACCTGCTTATACTGAAGCTGTATTCATGACCCCAAGATAACCGTGGTATGGATCAAGCGGTCTTGTGACTGCGATTAGATACAATAATAAGCAGGAGACACTTACCTACCCTAAACCCCTAAGCTAAACCTTATATCCTAAGCCCTAACCCTGGTTACCTTGAGCCTAAACCCTAAATCCCTAAACCTTAAACCCTGAGCCCTAGACACTAGCTGAACCGAAACCTATGGTCGCTATTAAGGGTTTAGGATTTAGGGTTTAGGGTTTAGGGGTTAGCCTTAGTATGGGCCCTTAACCGTGGGATCCTTGTATGGGTTATTCTGAAAAATTATGGGCCCATTTGGTTATAGATTATACTACGGCACCGAACATTTAGAGGGGCAAACATTTAGGGGTACCAAAATGGGACCCTATTTTTGGGCCACATTCGCGGCCAGCACTTCTAAGATTGGGTATGGGGCAGAAAGGTCTTTCTGGTTTCTGACAGGGAGAAGCACATATGAGAGCTTCCCAATATGAATGGTTGCTGTACTGCTTTTCTGCTGGGTATAGTATGGTAACTTACGGTAAGCTCCCTAATTAGCAGGGGAAGTATTTTTCTGGATAGAGAGACTTAACGCAAGCTGGCTAGCAGCAGCCGAATTGAGCTTTCGGATGTTAGGCTTAGCTAAGGCTCCGTACTAACTAGACCATACACCCTGCACCCAGTACTCATGTGCGGCAATATTTGGAGCTCAAGGCCTTGAAGCTGCATCTGCACAGTTCAGCTTTCTTCAGCACTTGGCCCTTAGAATTTATAATTGGAGGGTCAGGGAAATTTTCCAGGCATCTGCTGGTGGGTTGCTTACAGCCGCTAGTGTCCATAGTGCTCCTAGAAGGACCCCCTTAGGTTCCTCAGAACTTCTAGAGGGAGTCTTCCTGAACACATTGAACACCTAGATTACAACCATTCTGAATCAGCTGGCATCATGTACTCGGCACGCCAAACCTCAACCTTAAACCCAAGCCCTAAACACCCAAAACGCTAAACTCTAAACCAAAGGTCCCTAAAATTGTCGGTTTAGGGCCCCAGGCTACAAAGTCAAGAGGGCCTTCAAGTTCCCTCGTTATACTCACTTTTAGTTCCTGAATAGCTACCCAGTCAATCTGAAGCATCGCCAGAAGCCGACGAAGATTTGCAAGACCGTCTCCTCGCAAAACAACCAGAAGTATACAGGTGGGGGGGCTCTGGGTGTATGTAGAACACTCTAAGCCCTAAACCCTAAATCGAGTGGATTCTGGCGGGTCCCCCCTCGGGATGCATATAGGGGTTGTGCAGTGGAGCGTGCAATTATCCAGGGTTGCTTGCAGGAGATTCGTCCTTGCTCGACGCCAAACTCCCCCAGAAAAGCTGAAATGTGAATGATGTTTACTGCCGTTCCAGGGCAGGTGTACTTTGCGTTTTGTTTCGTGGTTTGGTTTTTGGTATTCATTCGTCGCACAAAGTTGTTGACATTCTAGCAAATGCGTGTATTCTACTCATGAGAACCATCAGGGCAGGCAGAGGTGCAACATGTTGATCATGAAGCTTGTTGCTTGCTGATCCATTCCCAATTGTAATACATCTCCCGCCCCGGCTAGGAGTTTTCTGAGTTTAAGGCAAGAACCAGTAGTAATGCCCCATAACCTACCGCATAACCTTCAAATAAGATGGCGAAATACTAGGAACATGATACTTTCCCTAAATAAGTGGACACCAATATTGACCCTAATATATTATAATCCTTAATATGGGGGCCCCCAATAAGGTACCCCTGATTTTGGGAAACCCCAACATGTTTTCCTTGGGGTGGAGGTTCTACAGTTCGGGGGAGCTTTCACTTCATGAGCTCTACTTGGCTACGTGCTCCTCGAACATTCTTTCCCCTCCCAATATGAGACATGCATGCAGTCACCCAAGAAAAACACGGTGGGGTTTGTGTGTATTGGCTTTATATAGCATTGAGCTCCCTTAACTTTAGCGGCGACCATGCTTTGCATTATCACGCACATGTTTCGTGAGTGCGCGCGACAAGGACACCTACTACTCTCACTATCATCGTTGTATTTGCTGTTTTTCAGTGGTGTCTTTCCTGTTGCTTTGCTTTCTGGTCAACCGCGTGTGGCTTCAGTTTCATGGGTAATTAGAAATGGGGTGGTAAGTACAATAATGTAGCTAGTAACAATAGTTATCCTACGGCTACTTGTAACTACCCATGGAACCGCCAAGCAGCAGAGTACTGTAGCCCCTGAAATATTCAGCAATATCATAGTCCTAGATTCCTGGTGTATATATATGTGTATATATATATGTGTGTGTGTATGTCTATGATTATACAACTATGGTCTTATAGGGTCTCTCAGAAAGACTTCATAGGGATATTGTTGCCCCCCTTAAGCCCTACACCTTAATCCCTATAATAATGTGCGAAGAGATCCTGGGCTTTGATCGCCTTATCCCGTTTGTGGGTGTTCCACACATAGGAGTCGTAGGAGATAGGAGAAGATTCGCTTTAGACAGGTGAAGAAGGTTCTGGGTTTGGGGTTTAGGGTTTAGGGTTCAGGATTTAGGGTTCAGGATTTGGGTTCACGGCTTTTGTAGAGACACAAAGAGTTAGAATAGGTTTTGGATAGGTTGTATGACATTTTTCTTTATCTTTGGTCTCCCCAAACATACACCCGAAATTCGCACACACCAAGATTCCTAGGGAGCCCTATATACAGTCTCACCGCCAAAGTGGCCATTAAGGCCTACCTCAGAGAAGGATTCAAAGGAAGTACGCATCATCATTCAGGGTTGAGCCAAGCCCTAAACCCTGAACCCGAAACCCAAAACCCTACAACCTAAACCCTAAACCTTTAACCCTAAACCCTAAACCCTAGGAATTAGGAAGAGGAAAAGATGACTTGAGATTGCCCTTTTTCGGGCCTTCTTGTACACACCAAACCCAAGTTATGACAAGGTAGTCTACTAGGGTTTAGGGTTTAGGTACTTCATAGGTTTTTTAACACAGGATATTCATACTTACAGCTTCATTACTCATAGCTGTTATTCTCATTAATGCTAGTGGTTAGGTTTAGGGTTCGCTAAAAAGGTCCTAGGGTTCCCTCAAAGGATCCCTCGTCGAAGGGTACGGCCCTAGGGGTGCAAATCAAGGGGTCCAACCCTGAAACCCTTGCGCTCTCCAACCCTAAACCCAGAAGTCCTAAACCCTAACCCCTAAACAACACAAAACTTAAAACCGCAAACCTAAACAAAACCTAAACCTCCAAACCTCAAACCGCAAACCTTCAACCCTCAATCGTAATCCCTCAGCCCTGAACCCTCAACCCCAAGCCACGTCCAACCCTCAACCCTAAACCCCAAACCCTACAGCTTAACACTTGCAACCTTTAACCTTAAACCCAACTCTCAATTCAAACCGTGCCTGCCGGAGGAAATCACTGGAAGCTCCCGGGGCCAAAGGACAACAAGCGCGTGACGTTCAAGGCAACAACTGATAACCCACAGGGAATCGGGTCCGGGGTTAAGGTTTAGGCTTCGGGGTGCCAAGTTTAAGGGGTGAAAGATGGCGTATATCTGAAGCAGCAATAGCGGCAAAACGGTGTCACACCAACCTCTTGCAGTTCTTAGAAACCCCTTCCTACAGATCAGCTTGCATGGAGGGATTGTCAACCGTTCATGCTCTGCCCTGCACCCTAAACCTGAAGCCAAGCCCTCAATCCTGAAGCCTGCAAATCCAGAATCCTACGCCGGGAAGCCTGTCCTAAATAATCCTAAATAAAGCTCCCAGCAGGTTTAGCGATTTATAAGTTCGGGGCTAGGGTACTGGCCATTGACCGCAAAATCAGGGGCATGTCCCCATTGCTCCGGGTTCTCTGGAAGGGTTTGTGAATTCGGGTTGAGTCGGGTACTTGAATGTTCGCGCGACAAGGGTATGGGACATAGTATGTATATGTAGGGCTTACTGTGTGAGATTCCACTTGCCAGGCCAACTTTTAAGCAACAAGGGCTTTCCCGCTTCAGACTGGCACCCTTCAATATTTAGCCGCTGAGAGCATGGGATGTAAGATGTGAGGCTTATAGGGGGCAAGATTGATCCTGCTGTGTCAAAAATTTAGGCGACAAGGGGCGCAAGGGTGTAGACTCTAGGACTCAGGGTTTACCGTTTGATCCGTTATTCGAAGAGTTGAAGGTGTTGGATTCAGGAGTTGGGCGCAGATTTAGGACGCAGAGTTCATTATCTAGTTTAATTGTTGCAGTCGGCGACTGTTCGGGGCCAGTGGAACGTCTTACAATGATGATGTCCGGATTGTGTAGATGTTCTGCCTTCTAAATGAGGTTCAGGTTGGCCGTTTGCGACAAGCACGAGGGCTGGTGGTTTGAGATGTAAGGCTTGAGATCTAAAAACCTGAAGCCTAAACCACTACACTTTGGACAGGGAGCCCGGCTAGCGACATGCAAGATATCTATGTATATGTATATATATAACCATGTACGACTGTTCCTGGGTGAGGGTAGCACCGAAAGTCTCATCCCCTTTCACCTCTGCCCTTTATAGGCCTTTACCCCGTACAGATGAATCTTAAGCCTGGACCATGACCTCCAAATCTAACGTCCCAACTATGGGCCCCTGCTTGGGTTTGTGGGGGTGTTTAGGCTTTTACTAGGTATATAAGGACCCGACTAGCTATCCGCGAATACCGCCACTTCGCATCCATTAGGGGGGGTTTAATATAAGGGGGAAGGGATTACCAAACCCCCCAAACCCTACCAAAGCCATCAACTGCGGGATAACTTAAAGCTTTGGGGGCTGTGAGGGCCCGCGTACTTTGAGGCTGCGGGAGGCCAAGATTCGTAGGGAATGGACATGGACTTGACAATCACGGCAATATGTTAGGAGGACCCCCCACCCTGTAATAGTGACTATAAGGGATACTTGTAACTATA
>CAJNIZ010002797.1:0-25206 GCA_905231905.1 Symbiodinium pilosum | reverse complement strand
TTTGTGTTGTGGTTGTTGTTGATGTTGTTGTTATGTTGTTGTTATCGTTGTTGTGGTTGTGGTTGTCGTTGTTGCTGTGGTTGTTGTTGTTGTTGCTGCTGTTGTACAACATGGATTCCTTCGATTCCTACACAAAAAGGTGGTTACCATTTGGGGGGGGGCAGAAACAGCAGGCCCCAAAAGACCGCTAGACATTACACGCCTTGCTACGGAGATTCAAAAACGGGACCCTTAGTTACCACAAACCAGACTCAAAAACCATACAATTGTAGTTTCCATTACATATTCCATATGTTTCCTATCTGACTCTCTTTGCAGGTGAATATCCCTATGTGAGAGATGGTCAATATCAGTGTGAACAAGGGACCAGTTAGGGTGGACATAGGGCTTCTACTAGATAGAGGGGTCCACTTGGTAGTTTAGTGTTGTCCCCACTATCTTTAAATTCCTTTGGAGGAACCTATGTACATTAAGTGTATGGGAAGTATGGACTGCAGCTCTGACAACCCTAGGTACTCCTAACTTGGAGAGCAATAGCTTTTTTAGACAGATTTCTGTGAGTGCATACTGCCACTGCAGATCCGCAGTAAGGTTTTGTAGAGAGGAGGTAAGGGTTTGGGGGGTCGAGGCGTTTAGGCTTTAGGTGTTCAGGGTTTGGAGGTCCAGGGGTTTGGGTCTTTTGGGCGTCGAACTTCTGAATCATCACTACCCTCCCCCTCGCCCTTTCTCTTACACAATGCCTCTGTCTCCGAGTCTCCGTCCCTTTATCCCCCACACTTGCTTCCTCTTTTTTATTCGCACAGAAGGTCAACGAAGTGTCTACTGTTTGGAAAGGATGAGCAACGAAAGACTCATCATGCATAGGCATTGCTTTCCATCTTAAAGTGGACCATAGTGGACCCAAGTAGAGTGCAACAAATCCCAAAACCCTAAACCCTAAACCATACAATCCCCGGGAAGAGGCCCCTCGGATTTGGTCATTTGGATCTCACAAAGACGTATCCCTGGGGTCCATAGGGCCCCGTTCTTCAGAAACTCTTATACGAGAAGAAAGGAGCAGAGAGGATGACATATGAAACAGCCCACCCCTGCAATTACTCAGATACCTGAGTCCCAGCCCTTAGACTTTTGATGGCTTCGATTCCGTGTACACCTTAAACCAGAGTAGTGCCTGAACCTAACAGACCCCAAGCCCTTAACTTCTTAGCATCCTCATCGGAGGACTATTGCGAGCCCCGGTAAAAAATTGCGACGGCATGCGCAAGAAGAAAGCACAATGGCACGTCTAGTCTACTTCCTGCTTAAAATGACAGAGACTCCAGCAGGTGCCCCAAAACTTCCTGTATGAGGTTCCATACTTGTTTAGGAAAGTCAAGTTGATCCCGCTACACCCCAAATCTCGAACCGCGAGCTTCGCAAAGCCGTCCCTTATAGAATCCGAAGCAGGCACCCCCCACAATCCCTTTCGAATCCATGTGCCGCATATCCCTGGGAAAGCCCCAGAAAACCTTAAACACAAAGCCCTAAACCCGAAGCCTCGAATCCTAAACCTTAACGTCCGAAAGCTTCTCCAGGAATTCTTTGCACAGAGGAGGGCGTGTTGCAGCTGAATCTCGGCAAGCAGCGCTGCACCTGCATGGTGTAAGGGGTTCGCCCCTGAAGCCAAGCTAGACTTACAGGGGTGTATAACGGTTTAGGGTTTGGGGTTTATGGCGTTTAGTGTTTATTTAGGGTTTATTTAGGGTTTAGCGAGATATAGAGGTATTTACCCTAATATAGGGATCAATGTGTAATAGTGGAAAACGGAAACATTTGTATTATAATCGGGTGTATAGGGAGTTGTATAGGGCTCTGTCGGATACGTTGCAAGAATGGACAATATGCCGGTCCATATTGAACATAATACGCATGTAGGGTGTCAAATGGGGACATCATATGCCACAACATGCCGAAATTTCCTAAGGCATTTGGCGTGTGACGGCATGCAAGATTTAGGGTTAAGGGGTTAGGGTTTAAGGGCAGTAGCTCGGGGTGTAGGGCTTAAAGGGCTTCCCATGGCTTCCAAAACGTACAGTCCCCAATGTGATGCCTCATACTATAACTCCCTGATGTCTAGAACCCTTGAGGGGGATCTACCCTCCAGATCCTCCCAGTGGTTTGGGCAATGAAGGATTGTGAACGGCGTGCTGGAGTCTGAAGCCCTGCAGGCGGGGCAAGGGAAAGGGTATGACGTGGCCTGGTCTATTCAGGAGTTTCCAAAAGACATAATTTGGGGCCCCAACTCGGGAGACGCCATAAACAAGAATTATGATGGATATTGGGCTCATATTGGGGAACCCGTTTATGGAGGCTCTCATATACCAGTTTCTCAAAATGACACAGGATTTGGAGGGGGCTACACAGATTCAGTAGGGTCTAGGGTTTGGTGGTCGGTGTTTCATGTCTAGGGTTTATATTCAGTTGAGAGTCCATCAGAATCATCGCTTTATGACCCAAAAGGGGGCCCCCTGGACAACCGACTTTGATTTCAAATTCCTGCTTCCCCATCTTATCCTAAGCCCGAAACACTATAGTCCCGGTAGAATATGGGGTATATGGGGATCTTATTTGAATATACCCAAAGCCACATTCATCTACTTAAGGGGGACTATAGCCCAAAAACCCTAAACCCTAAATAGTAGTTTCCATTTTCTTTTCCATTATCCCAATATAACCCCCGATATTCTGTCTACTTACGGGGGACTATACCCCCCACACATACCAGATGACCTTCCCAAGCACCTGACCGAGCCTCCTCCTCATACGCGCTCCGAAATAAACGGCATGCACTTGAAATAACATTTCCCTAAGGGTCCAAGTACCCAATAAGCAGATACTTACCCAACACCTGTGCTATAGTTACAATTACCCAAAACCTAAGTACCTAATTATTGGGTACATGGACCCTGAGGGTTTGAATAGTATTTTATCTGGGGACACTATGATACCCAGTATAGAGCAAGATTCTATACTCCTTTTGGGGTACAGTCTTTTGTATAAGGAATATAATCTTACTAGGTTCAACCATCAAAACTAACACTTCTCATTTCAGCAAAGCACGTAAGACTTGGCCCTCAATCAAATTCTACAGTAGGGCCGTATGTGCCGACATCATTGGGCGGGTTCTTGGATCTTTGTTGGAAATCATTCCTACCTTGTGCTACACCAAAACCCACAAAGCATGTGACAGGAATCGTGCTTATATTCCAAGAACCCTACGGGTCCAAAGTACCCAATAATCATATACTTGCCCGAAACCTGTACTGATATTACCCAAATCAAAGTACCTAATCATTGGGTACATGGACCCTTAGGGGAAAGAACCAGTTTCTGGGATTGGTTTAGGGGTATCTGCTTTCTGCATCCTCCTGGGGGCCTGGATGGCCTCTATGGGCGTCTTCTGGGTAGCCCTAACCCAAAGGCCGCAAGTTTAGGGCTTAGGGATGTAGATATTTTAGGGTTTAGGGCAGGGGAAATCTTTAAATTTCCAAGTATACCCCATGTTTGATACCTGTCGCCTTTGGGATTGCCCTAAAACCATTTCATGTAGCTGTGCCGGAGATATGCCCCTACATACATGTGTATGTCTATATATAAAGCAATATATGTAATTATATGTGGATGTGTATAACATATGTGTATGAGTATATGTATATACATGCATGCCAACAATTTTGCGAGCTTTATGACCCTTTCAGAACCCCCTCCAGTCCGTAAACAGTGCACTGTCTAACCCGTAAACCCTAAACCGTAGACCCCAAACCCCACACATACCAAGTACCCAATAGTCATATACTTGCCCAAAACCTGTACTGTAATTACTATTCCCCAAACCCCAAGTACCTAAATATTGGGCACTTGGACGCTTGGGGATAGTGCGCGAGGTGCCGAAGGATGCAGAGCTCTTCCCTCTTGTCGAGCTTATGGGAAACACGCTCGCGGCAGCTTGATGTGCATTGGAATGGTTGAGGGCATGGGGTTTAGCGTTTAAAGTTTAGGGTGTAGGGTTATTTAGGGTTGGGAGTTTAGGGCTTAGTGTTTAGAGTTCAGGATTTAGAGTTCAGGATTTAGAGTTTAGGGTTTAGAGTTTAGGGTTTAGAGTTCGTGGTGTAGAGTTTAGGGTTTACGGGAGTCTTTATCTGCTCCGGGTGGATGGGGGAGAGGATTCAATCGCCTCGTCTTAATGTTGCACAGGCAGCCCAGACCCCAATCTTGATTTTGCCCCGCAACATACGGAGGTTTCCCAAAAATTGGGTGGTACCGTTTTGGGGTCCCAATCGTAAGGATTATAGTATTTTGGTGTCTTCTTGGGGTACCCCGAAACTACCATATTGGCCCTCTTGTAGGGCTGAGTAGGTTATTTCTTTCAATTTCGCGGAAATGCACTACGTGGAGTCTAGGGCTGCTAGCCCCATGGCTGGGGGGTTATAGAACTATATTGGGGTTATATGGGGATAGTGTCAAAGAAAATGTTAACTGCTATAATGGGGTTATATAGGGTTCATGGTTATCCCAAAATCCTGAGCATCTGGCACCCTACACACTGCTGCTAGGGTGGGCTACCTTTATGTTAGGCTCCTGAGTTGTAGGCAGCCAGTATGAATGTACCAAGAAAGCCCAAGGCCCCTTAATTAGGGAATATACCCTAAATGGTGCTAGGACTCCTAGTACGATTTAAGGTCTAGACCTGTAGCCTCCCCATCCGACCCCTACCCTGCAAACGTAAGCCCAAGTCTTCATAATCTTGGAAACAGTTTTTCAATCTGTCTATACCTTCACCCTAATTAAACCCTAAACCCTAAACCTTGGACCCCGAACCCAATCCCTGATCCTACATCCTAGGCCCCAACCTTAAACCTACCCCACATCCAAGGTATCCATCAAGCCTGACGCAGCGCCTCCGGCGTTCAAGCGGAAGCCGCCGAAGCCAGTTGAGATCAAGGCCACCATTATGACTCGACGCAGGGCTTTGGGTTTAGGACATCGGCTACGCGTTTAGGATGTTGGGATTAAATTCCATGGAACTCCATGTTTGTTTTGGGCTTTAGGGTTGGGTGTCCGGGGTGCAGGGTGAGGACACAGGGTTCAGGGTGAAATGTGGGAGTGTTTACTAAATGTAGTTGGCCCTTTTGGGGTTCATTGACACGCTTCAGTACTTGGATTCGGCCCGCGTGCCCTCTGCAAGGACTTTGCCACCCTAAACCATTCACTCTCAAACTCGAAGTACCAAATGCAAGCCCTGAACCCTCGAAGCCCCAGACCCCAAACCATCAACCCCTAAACCCTAGATCCCAAACTCAATCTTAAACCCTCCCAAGAGCCCGAAACCCCAAATCCCCAAACCTAAAAGCTGAAAGCTCCTTATAGGATACCTTTGTACTTTTCTTCTATTCCACAGGAGTTATCCAAAAAAGACGAGTCTTGTCAAAGTTCTAAGGCATTACAGAAAAGCTGCAAACCCATGGCCCTGAACCCTAGATCCTAAACCCTAAAGCCTAAACCTGAAGGTCCCAGAGCCCGAGCCTCCCAAAGCACCGCAGCAGCCGCTTGGCACTCGGAGTTTTGGACGGTATGGGTTTTCTACTGACTGGTTTCGAATTTAGGGTTTAGAGTTTAGAGTGGGTTTTCTACTTGTTTAGAGTTTAGTGTTTGGGGTTTAGGGTTTAGTGGGGTTTTCTAATTGTTGGTTTAGAGTTGAGGGTTTTTTCTACTTACCAGTGCTTATAGGGAATATGAGAATATGTCACATAGGGAGTATGTGGGGCTTCGATTTCCTTATTCCCAACTAACATCCAGTAAGTCTAACGTGTGGGGTATAGGGCTTCAGTTTGGGGATCTGGGTTTTTGGGTGCTAGAGTCAGAGATAGTTAGGAATTTGAATAGATGGGTACTTGGCATGCGGTGGTGGTGGTGGTGGTAGTAGTAGTAGTAGTAGTAGTAGTAGGACGAGCTCTAGAGAAGTACATGAGTATGGGTTACTCGGACTTTAAATGTTTGGATAACTCCAACTCCAACCCTACACCCTGCACATGCCGTAGGTTGGGCCATACTGCCCCCACCCAAATAAACAGTCGGAAAATTGATCATGAATATGTAGCCCTCAATATGACACCCGTTATCTCCTTGGGACCTCAAGCCCTCAACCACTGTTGCAAGTACCTAGGGGTTAACCCTGCGTAAGTGCCACGTAGTTGTAGACTGTTAGTGGGTGGGGGCAGTACCCAAGCTTTTGGGCTTTGACTTCAGACCCGTTTGGGTAAGGCGTCGAGTTGAGTTTTCGGGCAGTTGATGATGGAAATCCTGTCCCATCTATGCTACCCAAGATGACAGTGGTTCCTACAGGGTTTAGGGTCTAAACCCCAAAGCCCTAAACCCTAAACCGCTCTATGCTACCCAAGATTTCAGTAATTCCTACCAGTAGGAACTAAAGGCGCAGCAAGGCAAGGGATATCCACTTTGAACAGAGATTTCCACCTAGCCCAACTCATGCAGTTTAGGATTTAGGGTTTGGGATTAGGGCTCAGGCTTTAGGGTCAAGTCCCTAAACCCTAAGTCCTAAGCCCTAAGCCCCCAAACCCGGTCCCTAGACCCTTGGTCTGATTAGTTCCCAAACCATATAGTCCCCCTTAAGTAGATAGAATATGGGTTATATGGGAATTTTTTAATAGAATACCAAAAGCCATACTCTATCTACTTCAGGGGGGACTATAGCCCTTACTCCCTAATCTCTATTCCTTAAACCTTCAGCCCGGAACCCCAATCCCTCATCCCTGAATCCTTATAAGCCTAACATCCATTAAGTTTACCATTTCCCATTCTAACGGCTTCCCCATTCGAATGTTTGGTAACCCTAAACTCAGGCCAGCGCCAGCAGCGCCAGCTGCGACACCTGCACCGCAGCCACCGAGCTGCCAGAAACACGCCTCAGTGTCTAGGGACCACTACACAGGTTACAATACGTACTGTGGGCTCAGGATATAATATTCCTGAATCCTAAATCCTCAAAGATGATATCTTTTTGGGGTCCAAGACTTAGGATTCAGGGCTTAGGATTCAGGATTCATTGGGTGCAGGGGTCCCCAGGTGCACCCTTACTTCCAAAACTGTGTATAGGGCTTCAGGGTTAGTATCTACCGGACCTGAAAGGGTGTTAGGCACTAGATTTTATCTTCAAGGGCCTTCAATGGGGCTTTCGGATGCGGGACTCGGTGTAGTGATCAGTTTCATCCACATAGGGCGAGCTAGCATTCCAGGATGCTGATTGCCATGGTGTGAGGCACATTCCTGAGTCAAGGGATTTCGGGTCCGTTGCTTGGATGCACCTCATGTTGCAGTACACGGTTTGTGGCTGTAGCAAAAGCAACCAATGCATACTCTAAAGGAGGGGTTTGTGCCTAAGTTTTCTTGCTGGTTCTTAGTAGTACGAAGCAATCAGAAAGAACATGCAGACGCCGATACGTCATTGGGGATCGTGTGGAGTCTACTAATTATAGGGATCGTTTCCTCATCTTTCCCCCGTTTCCCACCTGTAACACATGAGCAGCTGGATGTTTAAGTACAAGAACGCGGATGTAGCAAATCAACGCAAAGCAGTCTGAGTTGCTGTTATAAGGAATTTCCTTTAAGTTACCAAAATATGGGCATATTGTATTTATTTCAGGGTTGCCTTATGATATCAATTTAACTTTACGTGCCTTAACGCAACCCAGCAGTGCTTCAGCTCCATGCCAAGGTACTCAGCAAACTCAAACACCAACCATGCGTAAAGCATTTGACGCTAACAAAGCCTGCATGGTCCTAACGTACCACATACCTTAGAAACAATGGTACCAGCAGTTGAACAAGCAGGGTTTAGCATTCAAATTTAGCATCAACCAGACTACCGTATCTATCGCCAGGGTCAAGGGTAGGCTGTATTGATAGATGTAGACCCCCTAAACCCTCAACCCTCGATGTAGAGGCACAGAGACGCGCTTTCCACTTCACAAAATGAGGTACATCTTAGAACCACTAGCCCCAGAACCTTGTGAAAGTCCCGAAGTCCCTGCATGTTTAGCACTGAATGCGATACGATGACGACATGAAACATTAATTGTTGCATTGTTTCTGTAGAGAAGGCTCTTTGGACCTTGAGTCTTACCTGTAAGCAGCAGGACTGACTGCCGGCCTGATTTTTCGTGATTGATGTTTATTACCCAAGCTGTTTTAAGCACATCCGAATACACCCTACTGGTTAGCCAGAAACACCAAGTAACCCAAAGGGTCCATGTAGTTGTATGGTACATACTTGGGCCTTAATGTAGGTATATGGGAACCCCATTGGGCCCTAAGTGTATACCATATACCTACTGTAAACCCTAAACCCTAATCCCTAAACCCTAAACCCTAAACCCTAAACCCTAAACCCCATACCATATACCCACATGGACCCTTTGGGTAGCCCTTGCAGTCTACAGAATTCCTCAAGCTTCATTTCAAAGGCCCGAGCTCGTAGGAAGGTT
Source organism: Symbiodinium pilosum (assembly GCA_905231905.1). Taxonomy (NCBI): domain Eukaryota; class Dinophyceae; order Suessiales; family Symbiodiniaceae; genus Symbiodinium; species Symbiodinium pilosum. The sequence continues at coordinate 16,666 of CAJNIZ010002797.1, read as the reverse complement.
TTGGGCTCTAGTCGTTCCCCCTATAATTACTCTAATCCTTATTATTGGGGATATTATAGGGGGACCCTATACTTACTATAATCCTTATTATTGGGGATATTCTCCCCCTATAATGGAGAATCAAATGGAAAAGAAAATGGAAAATGAAATGGAAACCCAAAGTCCCTTTAAAGGGGTATATAGGGATCTTACCCCTATAATGGAGAATCGAATCTTGTGTACCATGAGGCCGGCGCCCAAGCGCGTGTCGACGCCGAAGCCTGTGTTGGGCTTAAATTCTTCTCAAGTTAGGGTGGTTGTCAAAGTTATGGTCCCGTGTGGATCCCTATTATAATATGGCACATAATATTCAGAGCACCCAAAAAGGGGCCATCATTTTGACCACCACCCATTTAGGGTTTATGCAGGACTGGGTTTTGGGATTTGCCTGGCACCTCCAAGTACGCGGTTGGGCGTCAGTTACATAAAGGTATAGGTGCGTAAACTCCTCATCCTCCAACTTCCCGAATCCCTACACGCTGTTATACGATATGGGTTGAAGGTTGAGAGCTGTGGGCTTTTTTAGGAGTTTTGCGCTCAAGCCTTGTGCTCGTGTAGGATTCAGGGTTTAGTGTTTGGGTTTGGGGCTTCCCATGGTTCCATTTAGCAAGCGTTCTAGGGATAGCTTAATTTTTGAGATGTATCCCTATTTGGGATACTTGCCCGCTGTCCTATTGGGGTCACCAGTGCTGCGATCCTAACTTCATGGAAGTCTGAGTACAGCGTCTACTAGGAATGTACGCCAAGCGTTCTCATCCTTGAAAGCCAGTCGCTCACTCATATGGATACCTTGCCATAGCCCTCATAATATACTGCTTGTTTAGTTCAGAACCTAGGAACCTGTCTAACCATAGTCCTTACATGCAACTTGTATTTTACAATTCCTAGGCGCCTACGAATGAAATTAGTCATGAGCTTCCAAAGGTTCTTCCTAAGCGCCTGCAGCCTGCGTGCAGCATACAGGGTCCAGGTACCTACAAAATGTATGCTCAGGGTCCAAGAGGGCTTCAATACAGGCCTTCTGAGTTGGAGGTATACCCTAAACCCTAAATCCCTTACCCTAAACCCTAAACCCTAAACCTTATAAACCCTCTTTACATGCGGTAGGTACCTGGACCCTGTGGCCTTTTCCAGCCGCCGAAGGGCTTTTCGGAAGTCCGCAGGGTAGTCTTGTATAAACCAGGGTTTAGAGTGTAGGGTTTAGAGTCTAGGGTTTAGGGTTCAGGGTCCCGGGTTTAGGGTCTAGGGTTTAGGGTTGCAGGCCCTGATCCCTAAGCCCTTTACCAACCCTAGACCCTAAACCCAACATTCACTGAACTCTGAACCCTAGGCCCTTAAGCCCCTGAACCCCCAAACTGCAAACTCTTAATCCGTCAGCCCAAATTCCCCGAACCCTAAACTCTAAACTCTTAGGCTCCAATTAGGCCCTACCTGAACTCCAAAAGTACGTAGAATAATGGCCTTTTGGGCTGTTATTATGGGCTTAAGGCCATAGTTTTACATACTTTTTGGGGTTTAGGTAATTCTTCGGCCTAAAGTCCCCCCAAGCCCCAACAAAATGCCTCAGGTGCCAAAGCCGCCACCCGAAGCCACTGCGCCAGCGTTCTATGCGAAGCTTCTGAGCGACCAGGTTCGGGTTGGGTTGCTTACGGTTCATGGTTTAGAGATTTAAGGGTTTAGGTTTAGGGTTTGGGATTTACAGGGTTTAGGATTTAGGGTTTAAGGTTCAGGGCTTGGGGTTTAGGGATGGAAAAGCACATGAAACAGTAATTGAAAATGAAATGGAACCTGAGGTCTTATGGGGATAGATAGGGCGCGGCCTAAAGTTCAGGCTTTGGGATTTTAGGTTTTAAGGTTTCCGGTCTGTAAGGGTTCCAGGGCTTTAGGGTTCTGGGCTTAGGGTCAGGTGCTGTAGGGTTTAGGGTTTAGGGCATCAAGGTTTTTGGCTTTTGGGCTTCAGGATTTCCCCACACCATGTACGTAGAGATGAATTGGGGGGTTATGGGGTGATGCAGGGCTGTCATAGGGCTTTAGTGACCTTAGGGCCCCCAATCTACCATGGAACTTCGCGGAGGCTCCGTTTGAAAGGAACAGGACAGCTTTCCACTCAGGGACGCTTTCTTCATGTTGCAGGCTATTTCGGGGAAGGGTAGCATGCAACATATTGTCTGTAGTCTCTTTAGGAATTATGTTGAATATTATTATAACAGAACCCTATGGAATTATGAACAATAATGTTCTTCTTATAGGTCTAGGGAGACTGCAGTTGTGTCATCATTGGGATGCCATCCTATGACCTTGCTAAAACTGCTCGAAAAAACGCGTGAATATGACCTGTGTAAAGTGATGATAGAGGAATCCCTGCATCACTGTAGGCACGTCGAATCCTCGGAGTTTCCCCGACTTCTGCAAGACATCCTGCATCAACCATACTTATTTGATCCTGACGAGGCCTAAGGCTCCAAAGAGCCCCAAACATGTACAATCCCCTTAAGTAGATAGAATATGGGGTCTATGGGGATCTCATCATAATATACCTAAAGCCATATTCTATCTATTTAAGGGGGACTATACTATTTATAGACCATAGCACTTACCTAGACGAAGCATCAAGTCTTTCTGCTTGACAGGTCCAACTGTCAAAGGATGGGCAATCAGTGCGACACAAGGATGAGAGCGGACAGAATCTCTATGGCCGCTTGGCCTTCTTTAGGTTTTAGGGCTAAGTGGGGGGTTTAGGATTTAGGGCTTAGGATTCTGAATACATGGCATTGAGCTCAGCTTAACCCCTCCGAAGTGAAGGCTCAGAAGCATTTTGCCTTAGGGCATACGCGTGCCAATCTCAGGGGGTCCAATGCAATGCACCGTATTTTTCGCTGTGTTCTGCCATGTGTTCCTTGTTTTGTTAAGATCCTTGAGCCCTAATTAAACCCTAATTCCAAAACCCCAAGCGCCTACGCTGTCCTATCCCCTGTCCCTCCTAAACCGTAAACTCTACGGTGGATACTGGTATGTAGGTAGCGAAGGAAGGTTAGTCTTTGCAAGCGTGGGGCTTAGGGTCAGTGAAGCCTAGCCCTACACCCTGAATCCAAACACTGGGCCCTAAACACTACCTGGACCTCCCAAATACACAGAATAATAGCCAGCAGACCCACTATTTAGGGGGTTGATGACCAAAATCACGGGTATTTAGGAGGTCCAGTGGGCAGTTCCCAAAATTAGGAGCCCATTTTGATACCCTTAATATTCGGCGCCGTAGTATATAATCTAAAGCCAGAAGGGCCCCCAAATATGGAGAACAACCCACATCTTCAGCTGCTGCAACATGCCCCCAGGGGCAATCCCAAAGCCTGAGTCCAATAGATCTTAGCTGGGTCTAGGGTTTAAGGTTTAGGGGATAGGGTGCCGAAATCACATGCTGGGGGGTCGAGGAAGCCCTTTTTCCTTTTTTTTGAAAAAAACTTTGTATAAAACTCAGCTATACTCCAAATGGAGACTTTTTGTCGTCCTAGTTTGCCAAGGATCCTATAGCCTGTTAGTCTTATGTTCTCTTGCAGTTTAGGATTAAGGCTTAAGGGTTTATGGCCCTGCACTTGCGGGTTCCTTGGGGTCCAGGTAGATCCTAAACTACAACACCATGCTCCGAACCCGAGACCTAAGCCTAAGCCCCTACCTACATGAACTATAGTCTAAACTCCTTAAAGAAGGTTACATAGGGGAGTATGAAAGGGGTTATTAAGGAGGATACTAGGAGTTTGGATTAGAATATAGTTCACATGATTCCAACTGGGCTAATATGCAGGTGCTTTGGCCGCCAAGGATATACTGCATAGGTATCTGGATCCTACACTCCTAAACCCTGAATCCTTAAACCCCTAATCCCCAAACTCCTAAGCACAAATCCTAGGAAGTAGAAGTAAATCTGTACCATATATATATATACACGTATATACATACACACGTATATACATACACACGTATATGCATACACACGTATATATATATATACAGTTATGTTTACATGAATAGCTAATTGCAGCCCAGGTGTTGCCATTGGTGCCCGACCATTAACGGCGGGACCAGGCGGTCGCTACTTTGAGGCCCGGGTTTTAGATGTGATGAGGCCTTTGCAAGGTTTACCCAAAGGGTCCATGTAGCTATATTGTAGGTATATCGTTTAGGGTTTAGGGTTCAGTGTACGTAGCTATATGGTATATCTGTGATAAAGCCGATGCAAGGTTTAGCTCCCTGTATAGGAGCCTTCATATATGCTATAGCAAGGTTCAGGGTGTAGGGAGTCAGGGTTTAGGGGGTTCAGGATTTAGGGACGAGGTACCCATACGGTAGGTATTTCATCTGCGTTGAAAAGGGTGTTCGTGGGGTTGTATAAATAAGTAAAAGGATACAAACATGTATGTATGTATGTATGGATGGATGGAGGGATGGGATGGGATGGGATGGGATGGGATGGGCAGGATGGATGGATGGATGGATGGATGGATGGATGGATGGATGGATGGATGGATGGATGTATGTCAAGGCTTTGCGGGTCTCGGGGGCTTGCCTGCGTTCGGTAACCAGACGCAAGTAATTAAGCCCTTAAGACCCTGAAGCTGGTCAGCGCAATTGGCATACCACTTACATGCACTCCGTTTGCTAATGAGATGTAAGGTTTGGGTTCTAGGGGTGTAGCGATTGCCCAAGCCTCCCTATCTGTAGATTACTGCATGAGAACATACGCCCACAACCAACTTGGAAAACACCTCCTACTGTACATGTCTGGAGCACTAAACGCTAAACCCCAAACCCCGAACCCTAAACCCTAAACCATAGGAGATCCTCCAAAGCTGCAGGGTTCTAAGTACTGCAGTAGTACCCTTTTGCCCCTTCGTATCTTGGGGTCTCCTTATAATAACTGAATCATAGGAAAAAGGGTACCCTCATTATTCAGGGGTTTCCGGGGAACCTAGAGTTTAGGGTTTGTTCAAGCTAGGACTTGATTTCCGCCCACTCAAGCAGTCCAACCCTTCAGCGCCCCACACCCCAAAGGGTTCAGCATTTGGGGTTTCGGGTTTGGGCTTTGGGGTCTGGGGTTCCACTAGCAAGCATGGAAGCTCACATAGTCCTCCAGGGAGGCGGCATGGACCAGGCTATCCTTGACTGTGCCCAGGAAAAACTCGGAGCTTCTCCAATCTTAGTGCCAGATCCATGGGATGACAGCAGCGCAGAGCCACTGGTTATTAGGGTTTAGGGTTTGGGATTAGGGTTTAGGGGTTGGGGTTTAGTGATGAGGGTTTAGGGTTTAGGCTTAGGGTTTGTCGTCCGGTTGGATGCGAAGTGACCGCATACTGGACTGAAGATGATGGCTGATGTGTTTATGGGAGCGGAAATCCTTCCAAGTTCCGCATTTCTGAGACACAGACGGTTCACATTGATGTGGGACGCGCTTGTCAAGCTTTGATGTTCTTTCTGGGGAACTTGTATCTATGGTAGTTTCCATAGTAGGGGGTTTAGTACAACCCCTTCCATACTTCAACCGTCTGACGACTTTATTCCTCAACCCGTAAAACCTGGGACTACACGCGTGAATCCTTTAGCCTTCATAATTCAAGACCTAAGCAACAAACGGTCCGAAGTACCCATATAGGAAATAGGTACCAAAACCTTACTGGGAATTCCCACTACAGAAACAATGCCTTCACCTACATAGGTGCTTAGACCCTAAACCCTAAACCCCTAAACCCTTAACCCCTAAACCCTAAACTCCTAAACCCTATACCTGGAATTGGGACCTTTTGAGTAGGACTTTGAACCCTCAATCTGCAGGTACGCGTGGACAAAGTTCGCGAGGCATCCGGGTGGGGAGGGACTGGCAGCCAAGCTCGCACTGGGCTGCGGCTTTAGGACGCAATATGGAAGGTTTAGGGGCTTAGTGGATTAGGGTTAAGTGGTTCAGGGTTTAGCCGTTTAGGGTTTGGCGGTTCAGGGTTTGAGGGTTTAGGGTTAAGCCTGAAGAATTACCAAAAGTATCCCCCAAGAGCCCTCATGTAACTCTAGTAGAAGTATGTGCCCAAACCATATTCTGATTATTCAGGCACCTACATGAGCCATATTCTAAACTCCATAGAGGTGGAAATATAAGGGATTATATAGGGGACTAGTATAAAGGTTATTAAGGGGGATAGCATGAGTTTAGACCATAACCCCTATAATCCCCTACATAACCCTATATATAGCAGTTTCCATTTCATTTTCCATGTTCTTTTCCATTTGATTCTCCATTATACCATTGTTCAGATGTTGTTCATGTTTTTTAAGGCTCTAGGTGCTGAGTTCGCAAGTTGACAGGCATTGGGACATGAGGTTTCGTAGGATCTCTTCTAGGAAGGAGGTTCGGCTTTAGGGCTTAGGGTTGAGGGTCTAGGTTTAGGGTTTAGGGCTTAGGGCTAGCAACTTGTCTGTCAGAATTTCAGACTTACTCGGACTCGGACATGAACCATGGACTGCATTAGCGGGGGGGAGGGGAGGTAGATTTGGGATTCAGAATTGCATGTGGGGGAGGGTTTCAATTTGCTTCCAGACCCCCAAAATTTAAGATTGAAGCCCTAAACCCTAAACGCTACCCGAATTCAGGGCTAAGAATGCAATGCACAAGTCCTCCCAGCCCATATCCCCAAGCCCAGTGAACTCTACCTCCTGCAGCTATATGAAGTAGAGTGTTTGTTATGTTTTTGGTGAATGTAATAGGTTTGGTTCCCCAGGAATACTTGGTGAGTGGGAAACACCACAAATAACTTCAAAGTCTATCTAGGCGTTTCGGCGCTCTGGCATCAAGCATTTAGAATCCTTCCTACCCAGAGCAACCATAATGTTTCTGTAAACGCCGCAGATTATGGTAGCCTACATTTGTCACCCTAAATAATGGTCAGTTAGGGCTTCTTGGGTGGATGGTGAGTACGTGGGGAGGAAGAAATTTCAGAAAAGGAAGCCGGAGCAAGAAGGTAAGCATCACGCTAGGAAATGGCAGGGCTACTCTTCCGGGTACATTGGTTGATCAAAGAAGCCACCTAACTGACCTTTTTTGGGGGCGGGAAGCCCCCAGGCTAAAACCTAGATCTTGAAGGGTAGGTCTTGAATCCAAAGCCTTAAATCCTTAACCTTAAATCTTACCTCTAAACCCTAAATTAAACCTTAAGCCCCGAACCCTAGACTCTAAGCCGTGTGGCTGCCAGGGTGCACCCGACGGCTTAGCCCTGGGTTTCACGCTGGTCCCACCCGAGGAGTTGGAAACAGGACTGGGTTTAGGCTTTGGGTTTAAGGATTTAGGGATGTAGGGTTTGGGGTTTAGGGATTTAGAGTTTGGGATTTAGGGATTTAGGGATTCAGGGTTGAGGAGTTAGCGTTTAGGGGTTCAGGTCTGGAAGCTTATGGATTTAGAATTAGGCGTCTAGATGTTTAGCGGTTCAGGGTTTAGGGGTACAAGCTCCAGGGAGTCTAGGGTTCAGCGCTTTAAAGATCAGTGGCACTGGCTTTGTGACTTTTGGGGGAGGGTAGGACAAATGGATCTTTGCGGTTCGCGGGGTAGGATTGTAGTAGGCATGGTTTAGGGTTTAGGGTCTAGGTTGGGTACTGCCCCCTTTCAGTAACAGTTGGATAGTTATTATCATATGATTAGTTATAGCCTTTAATAGGACCCTAATATAGACTGTTACTGGGTGGGGGCAGCACCCAAGGTCTAGGGTTTAGGGACTGATGGTTTCCTAACAGCATCTGAACTCTTGCCCGGGCGAGAGGGAGCAGCCCGGCTGAGGTAGACATGCGCCGTGAGGAGCTTACTGGTTTTTAGTGGGGAATTGTGAGTATAATCCTTATAGAATCCCAAAAATACATGTATAACCCTTATATGAACGCTATATAATGCCTATATAATCCCCATAAAATCCACCAAAAGTACAAGTATTCCCTCATTCCCTACTAAGAACCAGTAAGGGGAATTTCGTAGGACGCAGGCGGAGGCCGGGCTCCCTGGACTCAGCGCAAACTTCAGAGTCGGTGATTGATTAGGAACCGGTTTAGGGTTTAGAGGTTTAGGGTTTAAGGGTTTAGGGTTTAGGGGTTTAGAGTTTAGGGGTTTGGGGTTTAGGGGTTGAGGTTTTACAGTTTTAGTGTTTGTTTAGAATTGAATTATCTATAAGGGTCCATGTACCCAATAATTGGGTACTTAGGATTTGGGTAATAGCAATTGTAGTGCAGGTTTTGTGTAAGTATATGATTATTGGGTACTTGGACCCTTATAGGGTATGGGCCTAGTGCCCTTAAATAGGGCTTTATGGTCCCTGAAGAGTGGGTATTTTGGGTATAAGAAGGGTAGAGGGAGGGTCTAGGGGCATTTAATTACTTTACAATAAGTACCTCTACCTCAATATTTAAATGCTTGGGTTTGGATGCTTCCTAGACCCCTAAGATTGTGCCAAGTTGCGCCTGTCATCTGCATGCGGGCAGGCTTGTGATATGCAAGCGCAGGAATGGCAGGAAACTGGAAGGCCTCCTTTTTGGTAATCAGTGGTCCTAGTGTGCAATGTTGAGAATGCAAGCTCAAATTAGGTAGCTTCGTTTGTGAAGAGGATTTCAGTTGAGGCTGAGGGCTTTAATGCTTTGGGGGTTGAGAGGTGGCCATGCATGGAATCTGTGCGGCTCCTGGATGTTGTTTTAGGCGCTTAGCCGTCAACTCCACGTTGCTCTAAGGCTTACTTCAGAAAGCTTGGAACCATGACCTCCGCAATGCTCTTTTTTATGGATTCCTTTAACCACCCCGCCTTTAGTACCCTCTTAAGTTTCCCCCCCGGTTGGCCCCAGATTAAGCTAGCGCTTATGTAAGGCTTGCTAAGGCTAATCAAGGGGGAACCTTCAAGGGGGTAGTAGAGTCGGGGATGGTAGGGAGTCCATATTTCACCCATTGGTCCAAAGCACCTCAAAATGCACACTGGGTTCTGTAGTGGTACTTCCCTTTCAGTTTTGATATGTGTTTTCTATCTGGGTACTTGGGATTGAGATTCGGGAAAATCAAGCGGCCAAAAGCCCCAGACCCCTAAGCCCTAAACCGAAAGCCTAAGCCTTCAATTCTGCAAGCCCTCCTAGAAATCCACATGCACAAAGCATACCCACAAGGGCTTAGGGTTTTGGATCGAGGGTTAAGATTTAAGGTTTATGCTTTGGGATCCGAGTATACAAATAATACCCACAATGGGGCTCTAAAGTCTATACATGCTACCTACATGGGTTGGGCTTTAATAATACGCTGACCCTTGGAGTGCTGAACTACTAGAGTCCGAGCCAAACAGCAGAACCTAAATGTCATCCGTATTTTGGGGAGGCAAGGGAAAGTGGAATGGAAGCTAATACCGCAACCCCTACACCCTAAACCCTAGGGGTTTCTAGGGATAGTTGCCAATATCATGGCTCCTGATGACTCGTATCATCCGGGTATAGGGTTTCCTCTTTAGAGGTTATGGGCTAGGGTTTAGGGATACCTCAAACAGACTTCAACACGATGTTCGTTGATGTGCAGGCCTTTACATTAGGCACGAATAGGTTCACGCTGTAATAACATGAAGCCCTCTCGTCTGTCACAAGTTCCTGATCTCGTTTGCACCTGCCTAAGACCCTAGACCCTTAACAAATCGGGATTGCCACATAAGCCATAGTCTAAACTCCTAGTATCCCCCTTAATAAGCCCTATAGTAATCCCCTATATAATCCCTCATTAAACCCCTTTTAAGGAGTTTAGATTATGGTTCACATGTCCCGACTATACGTACCACTAGGATCCTCAAAGTTAACTTCGAGTAGTGTGCTAAGTGCCATGGTGCGATAAAGTTATGACTCATGTGCCAAGTCCTGCGGGACCCTAAGCACACTTTACTACCATAATTGCGTCTAGGTGTCTAGTGTTATGCAGGAACTATCAATTTGCGGTGATTACGCGGACTAGGACTCCAGACCCCAGAGATAACGTCGCCTGACACTTCAAGTGCCCCAATATGTAGATCGTAGACCCTGAATACTCTTGTTTGAGTGTTTGTACTTCATGTCTACAACTTAAAGATGTCAGTACTTGGGCTTACAGCTAGCCGGTGGACCATGAGCGCTAGGTTGGTGCATTTCCCAAAAAGTCCATGTAGGTATATGGTATATACTTAGGGCCCAATGGGGTGCCCATATACCTACATTAAGGCCCAAGTATTTACCATATAACTACATGGACCCTTTGGGTTTGCAAGCCCTGGGAGGAGAAGGCATCCAGGAGGTCTCCGACACAGTGCCGGAGTCGTGGACGGCAGGCGGTTTGAGTCTTAAGAGGGAGCATTGGGATCTGGGATTTTCAGAGGTGTTTAGAAGGTGGGGGGGCTTCAGGGTTTGGTAATGAGGGGGTTTAGTCTTCAGGGCTTGGGAGAGTTGAGTGGGTTTTGGAGGGGTTCAGGGTTCAGTCTCTCGGGCAGGTCTAGGGTTCAGGAGAGTGTAGGTTCAAGGTATAGGGTTTACACTGGACGCAGGGCTCTCTCTTGTAGTTTAGTATAGTCCCTAACATAGTCCTTCACATAGTCCCTAATGAGGAGCCCAGGTCCATTGATGTCTTCAAGAAATATTGACTGCAGCTCTTATGATTCCAGGGAATCTAATTTAAGAGCTTGGGTGAGTTCATACTGAGCTTGTCTTCTGCAGATTTTGTGTCTTTGTCACACTGTCAGTTCATGCCTTCTGTCTTGTAGCCTTTCACACTTCCTTTTTAGGGTTTAGGGTTCTCCCAACCACCCTTTCCTCTAGACTGGACTCATGAAGGGGTTTAGGGTTTATTGTCCTAATCGCCCTCCCCCCCATACTAAGCCCGTGACATCTCGAGAAGTCTATACAGAAAGAACAAGGCCCAACATGTAGTCCCCAGTGCAGCACCTGAATAATTGCTTGTATGAGTCCCTTTCAAGCCTCATATACCTCTAGTAGGGTATGGCCCAAAACCCTGTTCTAATTGTTTAGCCCCCTCCCCCCACACACCACAATCCCCTATCACCTTTAAATGAATCCAGCTTCCTGAACCCCCCAATCTACATGGTTGTTCCGGCCAATATAGTACTATCCCCATGACCGACTGCCATCTAGATTCATGTTCGGCTTCATGTCACATGTCATGTCCATATGGTTTCCCATTATTCCCTTGCTTATGCTCCTGCAACTCATCCCTACGCAGCACTGTATCCAAGCCCAGTTTACATGTGTTTTTGCTCTCTCCATTTGATGTCATGTTTTTTTAGGGTATGGGGTTTAGACCCTTAACCCTTAACCTCCAACCTAGCTAACTGCTCAAGCACTCAAGCCCTCCGCGGAATCGCCGTAGGCTACGATGGCTTCTATCGGTCCGTGAATTTCAACGAGGATGAGCAGATCACCGTAGGCGCTCGGTCCCGGTAACTTACGGGCTTGCTGTTAGGAATTTCATTTAGGTTACTATATTGGGGAAACTCTGTCATTTACAATATCTATACATATATATTCATTATGGCAACTTAACTTAAGCTCCTGTCCTTAACAGCAGCCCAGTAATTCAGGGCTGGCATGCGCCCTTCTCGTTAGCTAGCCGACCTCAGCGAAGCACTTCTTGGGGTTCAGGATGTACCTCCACCTCAATGTAGCACCTTCTTGGTTAGTCCTAATCAGGGTCCTAACCATGAAGCCATACCACATCAACAAAAAACTACGTTCGAGGGTCCAGGTAAGTATTGAATGGGCTAAGCTCAAGGATGAAACGTCCCAAAGGGTCCATGTAGTTATATGTTAAATACCTGTGCCTTAATGTAGGTATATGGCCCTAAGTGTATATACCATATACCTACATGGACCCTTTGGGAGTGTGTTGGGGTCAAAACCTGGGGGTTTTCAATGCGCTGTGGAAGCTCCGGTTTCCCCCGCTAATCTACGGCCTGCTTTGATTTCTTCAGGACACTTCTAAGAGGGTCCGCAGCACCTAGCTTGTCCGAACTATGGCTTCTGTGGTGGTGGTGCCGGGATGTTGCCTCCTATGTTTTGGGTAGGTATGCCCTGCATGGATGCTTTGAGCTTTCAAGATTGCTCATAGCCGATGCATGTCCCTGTTGGCCTCGTGGCGCATGTAAACCCTAAACCCTAAACCCTGCAAGACCCTAGGCCCACCACGATCCACAGCCATAGCTGTCAACGCCGTCAAGTTGGTGCAAGATCCAGGATTTAGCTTAGTAGCTGGGTAGGTCCACTTTAAATGCTTGGGGTTCTTATATTCCCATTAAACTAGAAAAGTGCACACTTTTCAGGGGCCAGGGAACTCAGCAACTAGGTCAGGGTTTAGGGTTTTGGGTTGGTGGAAGAACTGTTTTCTTTTAAGGCCCTGGCCAGTCTACAGGCCCAAAACTCAACCACGACGCAGAAATCATGCTTGACCCTACCCTAAGGGTCCAAGTACCCAAAACCTGTACTATAATCTCTATTACCCAAATCCTAAGTACCTGATAATTGGGTACATGGACCCGTAGGGCTACGAGCATTATGCTCCTCTACTTTGGGAATCGTGGTGCTGTAGCGTACTATAACAGTGATGCAGAATTCTTAGCCCTAAACCCTAAACCCTAAACCCTACCCCTAGATGACCATAGCCTCCATATTGCATGTTTCTTTCTTGTCTGTATCCCCACTTTTGGGGGGTAAATATCCCCAAACCCGAAACCCTAAAACGCAGTATCCACATTTTCCCATTGTTCCTATAGAATCCTTATGTATGCTTAATATTTAAATCCCTATATAACCCCAACAGCCTAAACCTTAAACCCTGAGCCTTAAACCCTAAACCTTAAACCCTAAACCTTTACCCCTAGACCTTAAATCCTAAACCCTACACCTCTGTGTCAGGTTGGAAGCCATCATCGCTACAGGCAAACGACCGCGTCGGAGCACCTCGAGCAGCAAACTTTCAGGGTTTAGGGTTTAGGGCTTAGGGACCCTAAACCCTAAAGGTTTAGGGTGTAAGGGTTATGTAGGGTTTGGGGTTTGGGGTTTAGGGATTTGGGTTTGGAAGGGCTTAGGGGCATCATTTAGGCTCTTTTATTGCGAAAGACATGGGGTGTGTAGGGTTTAGGACTTCAAGCTTTATGTGCTTTAGGATTTAGGACATTTAGGAAGTGTTTATCCCTAAGTCCCAAACACTTAACCCTGAAGTTTAGGGCTTTGGAGAGCTGATTCCAAAGAGTCATTTTCTCTCTGCGCGGTAGTCTTCTCAATATGCTTCACCTTCTGGACTGGATTTGGTGCATGTAGATTACAGTAGCAAATGCACAGAAAAGAAGCAACATAGGTGCGACTTGGTTTTGTCGAACGCTGGGAACCTGCAGTATGATGCCCCAATCCAGAAAGCGTGATTCTGTGCTCACTGCTCAGCAACGAATATTACACTGAATCTACCAGTTTCATGATTTAGGGTTGCTCCATTGCCGGGTTCCGACGGGCAAGGCCCTGCTATCTCGCGCCGGGCAATTCGTCATCGTTGTGAGCCTCAGCTTTTTACCATGGTTTTTGGTTGTGTTTTGCTTTAGCCCAAAGGGTGCATGTAGGTATATGGTATAGATGTTGTCATGTTCGGGCATGGGGTTTCACGTTTAGGGACCAGGGGGGCTTTCCAGCTCAAAAAGCCAGGGGCTCCCGGTTAAATTTGAAGCCATCATGAACTTTCATGTGAGCTATAGTCTAAACTCCACAAAGGGGGGCTATCTAGGACATTATCTAGGGGAGCATTGTAGGGCTTATTGATGGGGGTACTAGGAGTTTAGATCATAGCTCTTGAACAAACAGGGCTCCCCATGGTTCCTTGTTTATGGGTTTTAAACGCCCTTTTTTGTGGTTGAATGAGGTTCACAATACCCCCAAGGTGATGTTTGTTGGGGTCATATGGGGAATACAGACAAATCCTCAAAGGCTTAGGCACCTGGATTTGCCTGATTATTTCTGAGGTTGGTGGGCCGTGGGGACTGCGGACGGGCTGTGGTTCAGGGTCAGGGTTGGCCAAACACCACGGTATATAGGGATAATGGAAAAGAAAATGGAAATTAAGAGGCGTAATATTTCTTAAAACAGGACTTGGCTGGTGAGATGCTTCATCAGACCTGCTTGTAATTTGCGAGTAGTTTCCTGCCCAGAGGGGACGGTAAGTAGCTTAGCAATGGGCATGACCTTTGGGGTTATACTCCTTGCTTCTCTACCCAAACCCCAAACCCCAAACCCTAAACCCCAACCCCTGAACCCTACACCCTAAACTCGCAACGTTAAACCGCGCCCCGCGAAGACCGGGCTTTAGCCGAGGAATGGCAAAGTTGTGGTGACCGTTACGGACGACTTCCCTCTGGCGGACGTGGAAGCCTTCTACCCGATTGTTGACCTTCTTGGAGCCTTGGTTTAGGGTTTAGGTTTTAGGGGTGGTACCCCCAAGTATGTAAAACATGTCATCTGGGGCAATGTTCGCGACTTTGGATCCTACTTTGGCCACTGCCTGTGTGTTGGAGTGACTACTATAGGATTCTTGGCTCAGAGTTCTTCATTTCAAGTCAGAACCTTGTTTGCGCAGCGCGGTGCAGATGCAGACTACCACATGTAAGCCGCACACTATTCGTGTATCGGCCGCGCACTGCTGGCATATCCATGTGTGAATAGCCTTCCCACGTAACCCATGAATAGCCCTCCCACGTAACCCATACAGTATACATCCACGAACAGTTAAAGAGCACCCATCCATCCATCCATCCATGCATCCATACATCAGGCAAAGCCCAAAGACCCCATTCATCCTACAAAGGTTTCAATAACTACGCTTACCGCAAATACAGGCCACATCCTGAGGGACACGTGTGCACATATCCGCTTAGATTCCTTCGTGGTACTTGTTGTCCACAAATGGGGGCCCAAACATAAACCCAAATTTCTAGAATTCTCGTTATGGACCCTCTGGTAACCCCAGGATCGTATAGTAAGCACCCCCATATGACACTCTAAAGCTGAATGTCGCCTGAGTTTAAGCTCATCCCAGCACTAGCCCTGCGCCTTTCTGGGCTCAACTATCTACATTCGACAATACATAATTGCTCTAAGCCTCTGCAGATCTCAACTTCCTTTTAATTGTTTTACACTTTTTGTTCCATTTGGGTCTCCATTATCCCAGCATGCCTGAACCCAAACCCTAATCGCTACCCTCGACCCAACCAAATCCCCAAACCTAAATCCGTAACAGTATACTCTGGTAATCCTCCAGCCAGCCCTTTAGCTTTAAGGGTCCAAGTACCGAATAATCATATACTCACCCAAAACCTGTATTATAATTATGTACTATTACCCTAAACCCAAGTACCTACTAATTATTGGGCACCTGGACCCTAAACCCTAAACCCCAAACCCCATCCTGCGGGAGAAAAGGTCCGATAAGAAAGAACGTATATACCCCTATAGATCTCTTTAAAGGGTACCTATTATTGGGTACATGGACCCTTAATCCTTCAATTAAACCCTGTAATCTTGGACCCTGTGGGTAGGGGCTTAAGAGCAACCGAGGCCGTGTCTGCCAAGTGACTTGGGTGCGTGACGCGAAACCGCCGGAGGCTGCCACGGAATCTCGGCTTAACGTGGAATCCTCCTTCTACTACCCCAGAGGCTGTAATCCAATTGCACAAACCTCGAGCGGGGACCCAAAATTCTCGTATACCTTGATCCCCGTAAACCCCTGTTTAGCCACAGTTTCAATTTAATGTTCCTTGTTCTTTTTCCCTTTGCTTCTCAATTATTGGCGGGTAATATCCCTTATATAATCCTGAACCCAAGATAGTAGTTTCCCTGAAGCTGCAGAGAGAGAATGGTCCGGCAAAAATGGTAGTTTTCATGTTCTTCCCTATTATCACTGTATACCCCTTTTATGTCCCAAGATAACTTCTATATACACCCTTAACCCCCGACCTTAAACCCTAAAGCCTACACTCTGTGTAGATCCTTTATTTCCTTGGATAACCCCTGTATAAACCCCTAAACCCCCAACCTTAAACCCTAAATCCTAAACTAATACTCGACGTAAGACCAGGAAGGAGCCATCTTCACAGGCTTTGACCCAAAGCTCCTTGCTGATAATGTCGTCTTGGCACAGGCTGGGGGTTTCGGGTTTAGGGTTTAGGGTTTACTGGGTTGCTGTGAAGGAAGTTTAAATTTAGCTAATATATATATATAATTAGTTTGGTTCAAGTTAAGCTACCATTAATGGTAATTGATATGGTTTCCCCAATATAGTGACTTCAACTAAGTTCCTTAACAGCAACCCAGTTTTGGATTTACCGTTTCAGGTTGGATGCACATAGGGGTATGCGGAGATCGATTTAGGGTTTGGAGCCCCACTAAGGGAGAGTCAAATTGGAAAGGAGCATGGAGAATCAAATGGAAACTGGGAGTATACATGGGGGTTCATGATTGTGGTATATTGAGGTTTGTATTGGTGGGGTTTGTATTGGTACCCTCTATCTCTGCAAACCTCCACATCGAGGATGCTTTCTACCCGGACACCCTAAAGGATCCAAAAAAT
>CAJNIZ010002796.1:4748-24591 GCA_905231905.1 Symbiodinium pilosum | reverse complement strand
GGGTTTAGGGGGTTTAGGGTTTTTTCGATACATAATCGCTGAGGAGCGGCTTTGAACATCCTACCCTGTGACTTGTTCCATTTCATTTTCCGGTTGATTCCCATGATTCCTCTGTACCCCCCCCCCCCCATATCCCTACATAACACACACCATAAACCCAATATCCCTACATGTTCCTACATATCCCTATCTAGCCCTAGACATCCCTATCTGACCCCTACATGTCCCAAACAACCCCCATGTAGATCCCCATATCACTTCAACCCCGACATCCCTAAACTCTAAACCCTAACGCGTGCCAACCTATATACCCTCATATATCCCTAACTAAACCCTAGAAATGCGTATCTGACCCTATATATACCCTAAACCCTACGCCCTAAAACCCTAAAACCCTAAACCCCTACATCCTAAACCCTAGAAACCCCTAAACCCCGTACAACCCCTAAAGAACTCTCCAATCCCTAAACCCATATAGACCCTATCAAACCTAAACCCTGTGTAAATCCCTCAGCCCTAAACCCCCTATCAATCCCTATAAAACTCCACTCGGTAGTTGTTCAAAATACCTGTCCCCAAAATGGCCATAGTGTAGGTTCCCTGTTTGGTTAAGATCCCCTTCTTGAGGAAGTGTATTCCCAATGGTCCCTTCTTTACAAGGACCTTTAGAACAACACCCACAACAATCCCCTATATAATCCCAGTTTCCATTTCATTTTCCATGTTCTTTTCCATTTGATTCTCCATTATAGGGCCCTAAAGCCTATATTATTGGGTACCATAATATCCCCAAATAAAATACTACTCACTTAAATTCACTTAAACCCTAAACCCAATTGTATCCCTAAATAAAATGCTACTCACTTAAATTCGCTGCAACCCCAACCTGCCCAGGATGGACTTGGCACCCAACTTCTCGGCGATTTGCGCAACCTCCGAAAAGCCGGAACAGAAAGGTTTAGGGTTTAGGGGTTTAGAGTTTAGGGTTTAGGGTTTTGGTCCAAGGGTTGGGGGCTGAGGGTTTAGGATTTGGGGTTTAGGGTTTAGAGTTTAGGTTCTGGGGTCTGAGGATTCAGGGGTTTAGGGTTTGGGATTTGGGGTTTAGGGTTTAGAGTTTAGGTTCTGGGGTCTAAGGATTCAGGGGTTTAGGGTTTAGGATTTGGGATTTAGGGTTTGGGGGGATTTAGAGGTTACAGGGTCTAGAGATCTAGGGATTTGGGGTTTGGAGTTTAGGTTCTTGAGGGTGTAGGGTTTGAAGGGTTAGGGTTTAGGCTTCAGGGTTTAGGGTGTTTAGGGCTCGAGGGGCTTAGGTTTAGGTGAAGTTGGCTGATCATATGAGCTCGTGTCTAAACTCCTAGTATCCCCCTTAATATGCCCTATAGTACTCCCCTATATAATCCCCTATATAACCCCCCTTTAGGGGAGTTTAGAC
This sequence comes from Symbiodinium pilosum, assembly GCA_905231905.1. Classification (NCBI taxonomy): domain Eukaryota; class Dinophyceae; order Suessiales; family Symbiodiniaceae; genus Symbiodinium; species Symbiodinium pilosum. Next base: position 23,159 of record CAJNIZ010002796.1, on the reverse strand, counting down.
TATAACTCATATAGGGGTTGTATAGCATACATAAGGATCATGGAGGGATGTACAAGGAGTATTCAGCATTCGTGACGCGGCTTCAAACAAACAAGCAACAGCAACTGTGTTGCGCCGCCCACCCTCTCTTCCTTCTCCCTCTCTCTCTCTCTCTCTCGCTCTCCCTCTCCCTCTCCCTCGCTCCCTCGCTCTCTCTCTCTCTCTCTCTCTCTATCGCTCTCTCTATCGCTCTCTCTTTCTCTCTCTCTCTCTCCAGGGATCCAGGTTACATACATAGATACAAATACAAATGACACCTACCTTGGGCCCTCCCTAAACCTCTCTGCATATGACCTACGCTGGGCTTTTGGATCCTTCGGGACGGACACACAGTGCTTGGCTGACTGCTACTGTGCAGCGCCATATTGCTGCCGGCTTTTGATGTCCATAATGTCCATCAACATCACAAACCATGCGGGCCTTCGAAACACCGCACAACTCCCTAAACCCTTAACCCCTGAGCCCTAAACCAAGGAAACATGGAATTCAAACAGCCGATATGGGGCAGGCGTCTCGGTCAACTAAGCAACTGACTCATCCCCGCATACCCTCCGGTCAAACATTGACATTGCCTAGAAGACATTATAACATTTCAGGAACTTATTTACGATCAGGGTTAGGGGGAGTGCTAGATAATAGCACGGCGGGATATTTGGCTGCAAGCCTCTGATATATAGTAATGATAACCGTACTAGTAATAATATTAATACTAATAGCAATAATAACAATAGAAATACTGTATACTAGTACTACATACCTCTGATATTATAGTTGGGGAGGCTCTTTGATGTTCGTATAAGGGGATTCCCTGAGCAACTGGGATGCCAGGGCTTGTGATTTTGTTGAATATCCCAAAGTTGAAATATCCAGCGTTATAGGGCTTAGGGTTTAGGGTATAGGGTTTAGGGTCCGTCTATGAACCACCATCTCCCCAATTTCTCTGAACAACATCTCCATCATTTGACGTCGGGGCTTCTTGAAGTGAAACTGGCCTTCGGGGTAGCTATGGACTATAGTCATATAACAGAGATTGGCGGGGATACCACTGGTATTGATTCAGGCCTCTACAGTACATAACCCTTGTTAAAACCTGTATACATGTAAAGCCTCTTGTCCATGTCACACTCCCTTTTCTTGTCTATTTGGTTCTGCACTATCACTAGAAGTCTGAAGGCTTCCACACCCCGAACCCTACAAAAGCCCATGAAACCTAACTAAATCCTAAACATAAAACTCCAAAACCTAAACACCCAAAACCCACAAGTGCTAGGCCCTAATACCCGAACTCACGTATTCAAACTCTAAATCTCCAACCCCCGGGTACATCCCTATATGCCGATATATACTGCTTATAGAACCCCTATATCAACACCACACCCAAACCCTACACTCTAAACCCCAAACTCTAAACACTGAAGCCCAAACCCTGTGCGCCAAAAAAACCAAACCCCAAAGCCCTAAACCCTTAACACCCTCAACTCTAGAATCTCAAGTCTAAACCCTACACCCAAGGCCCTTAACCCCTAAACCGCTTAAACCTGAAAACCCCTCCCTTGCTTCACCCTCAACTGCGCTGACCTCGGCCTTCGGCCCCGCCAGCAGCGAGGTGCCCGAGTCCACGATGGCGCTCTTCCTGGGCTTAGCAGCCGCCCCAAAGTGTCCAGGTAATTGCATATCCCTTTTAAAGGGATATGTAGGGTTCTATTGGGGCAATATTGGGCTTTATTTAGGGATAATGGAAAATAAAATGGAAACTACGATTTAGGCTCTAGGGCGTTTAGGGTTTAGGGGTGAATGTAGACCCCTGATTAATAAACCCCTCCCCTTAACAGGGGTTATAATAGGGATCTTAATATTAAGGCCCTGGTGGTTTATTAATCAGGGGTCTGCATTAGGGAGAAAAGTTTAGGGCTTAGAGTTTTTAGGGAAAGGGTCCAGGGAGTTACATAATATGGGGTTTAGGGCTTGGGTTGTGGGTGTGGGGTTTACGTAGGGTTTTAGGGCTTAGAGTTTAGGATTTAGGATTGAGGGCTTATGGTTTAGGGTTCAGGGTAGGTATATAGGAGGACCTCAACCTAAGGCGGTAGTATTAAAAGGAAACTCTCTATAATATAGCTATATTCTTGGGGATTGAAGATCTTAGTTTGACCTAAACTCAAGCGCTTTTTACAAAACACTCACAGTTCTTGAGGTTCAGGGTTTAGGGATTAGGTTTAGGGGTTTACAAGTCTCAAAGTGTTACACCAGCAGACCGAACCCTAAACCTTACATCCTACACCTCAATACCTATAGTCCCCCTTAAGTAGATAGAATATGGGGTATATGGGGATCTTATTATAATATACCCAAAGCCATATTCTAGCTACTTGAGGGGGACTATAAGCCCTGTCATGACTGACTTTGAACTGTACCATTTAGGGTTTAGGGCTTAGGGTTTAGGGTTTAGGCACTCAGTAACAGTCTATACTTGGAGGTCCATTGTACAGAACCCCTACTTAGTAACTGTAGTTATAACCTAAATATAAGTTCCATAACCACAGTTACCCTATATATAATTGGGTTATAACTACAGTTACTAAGTAGGTTATAAGTACCATGGACCTCCAAGTATTAGGGGTCCTATGAAGTGGTATATATACCCATATGAAAATTATTAGCCAGCTGTTAGTGGGGGGGGGGGGGCAGTACCCAAAGGAAACTGCATGTGTAAACCCAAGACCCTAAACCCTAAACCCTAAGCCCTAAACCCTAACCCACAAACCCTATAGAGTAAGTTAGCTCCAAGCACCATGAGTCTACACCCTTCACCCTGAGCCTTACATCCCAAATCCTAAATGCCTATACCCTAAATCCCTAAACCCTACTCCCTAAACCCTAATCCCTGAGCCCTAATCCCTAAACCCTCGACAACGAAACCCTGAGCCCTAAGCCCTAAAAAACTATCTCCTACCTTCCTACCTTATGGTAACTTCATCCTATAGTCCCCTGGGTTTAGGGTTTAGGGTTTTGGGGTTTAGGGTTTGATAGAATATGGGTTGGACCATAAGCACAATAAGGTCCCCGTACATCCCACTTTCTATCTACCTAAGGGGGACTATCTTCCGCTAAACCCCTAAACCCTAAACTTCAAATGGTAGCTTCCATTTTCCTTTTCCATTATCCCTATATACCCCCTTTATACTTTCCTAACCCTAAACCCTAAACAGTCTAAGTTCCTAAAAGCAGCCGAGTTTCACGCTGGAGACCGAGTCTTTTCCCAGCTTCACCTCAGCTTTTACACTTTTCTCACGAGGGTTACTTGGAGGTCCATTGTACTTACAACCCACTTAGTAACTGTAGTTATAACCCAAGTATATCTAGAGTGGCTATAGTCATGGAACTTATATTTAGCTGGTCCAAGTACCCAATACTTAGGTACTTGGGTTTTGGGTAATAGTAATTATAGTATAGGTTTTGGGTAAGTATATGATTATTAGGTACTTGGACCCCTAGGGTTACCGGTTGCGCGTGGTTAGGGTTGCGGGTTTAGGGTCTTGGGTTCAGGGTTTTAGGTTTTGGGTTTATACGGTTTCGGGTTTTAAGGGCTTAAGGCTTCGGGTTTAAGATTTAGGGTTTCGGGGTGCAGGGTAAACCCTTAATTAAACCGATGCTGGGCGGAAGAAAGGAGTACTTAGTACCTGAAATTGGACCCATTGGGAAACAGCCTAAGTTCCACTACAGGAACTTCAAAGATGATCCAGGGAGTCTCAATTTGCGTTGTCACCGTTCTGCGTCAGAAATAGAATGGTACTGCATCGTTTGGGTCCTTCCCCCTTGCAGTAACTCCCCTTAAAGGGGTCTTATGAAAGGGGCATTGCAACTACTATCCGGATAGAGGGTGCAGAATAATGTTCTGAAAGGTATTGCGCTCGCCCTCACACTTATTAGGATTCAACATTGCCCTGCATGCTCTATACACAGATCCCTAGAATATTCTAAGTTTTGTGCCTTAATTCAAGTGCATTGGCTGCCTGAGGATCTAAACTGTGCACAACTGCTAAATCTGGAACGCCTGGCACAAGTCTGCCCAGCTGCCGCATCCATGTCAATCTGCCAGTAGGACTCTGAGCTCAACGGAACGAAGGCCTCGCAAGCAAGGAGTAGCCACGGGCAGAACTGCAGTCATTGGTGGCTGAAGACAAAAAACCCCTTTTCGAGCTGAAGCTAGCACTAACACGCTTCAGGTTTCTTGTCGTGGATAGAACGTCACAGATAACAATGATGTCGAACAAGGCCCGCTAAACCCTAAACCCGCAACCCTAAGATCACATGTGTATGCACACAAATGCTCTGCCCGGATCTGAACTTCAAATTCGGACGCATCCACAGGTTTAAGACCGTCTTTAGGAGGGGGTTCCGATAAAGATTGGGGTCACCTGTGGCGGAAAATGAGGATAATGGAATGTAAGGGGGACCCTAAACCCTAAACCCTATCCCCTAAACCCTCCTTCTTTTGGGTCGCCCATTTCTGGAAACCCTTAGGGCTTACAGTGTTTCGGAGCCATCCCTGACAGTTTTAGCCTTACATGGAGGTCAGTTAGGTTTTAGGGTTGAGGGTTTAGGGTTGGTTCTACTTAGAAGAACCTACTCAGTAATGACCGAACTATACGCCCAGCAACAACATTCACCCTGAATATAAACAACTGGCCTACACAAGAATTCCTACTTCGGTTACAAGCCCGCGGACCTGCAAGTACTTAAGTGTCCCATTGTAACTCTGTTGAAACCCTTTTTGAAGAGCTTCCCCAGACCCTAAACCCCACCTAACTCCTTAACAATCCCAAGCCCTACACCCTAAACCCTAGAACCCTACCTAACTCCTCAGCAACCCTAAGCCCTAAACCCTAGAACCCTACCCAACTCCTTAGTAACCCCACTGGTAGACCTGAGAGATGAAGCTCCCAACCCCACAAAACTCAGTTAGGGTTTAGGGTTTAGAGTTTAGGGTTTCAGCAATGCTTCGCAATTAATGAAGATGGATCCGCGTAGTAGTCCATACAAAACCCGCAAAGATAAAGCAGGGGTATAGGGTTTAAGGTTTAGGGTTTAGGGGTTTAAGGCTTATAGGGTTTTGGGTTTTTGGCATTTTCAATTTCCATTTCCATCCCCTATTAAAGTCCCTTTATCCTCAACCAATATCAGAACCCCTAAACCCTGATCCATTCTTCCATTCCTTGCTATCAGGGGGTAAGAAGATGCATGTCTGAAAGCCCCGGCGGCAAAGTCTCCAAACCCTAAACCCTTTTTTCTTTTCCACTCCCCAGCCCAAAACCCTAAATCCGACACCCTGAACCCCAAACCCAAAATCCTAAACCCCGAACCCTAAAACCTTAAACCATAAACCCTAAATCCTAAAACCCCCACCATAAGCCCTAAATCCCAGCGGCAAAGTCTCCGGTGTAGTGCTTGGGATCAACACCCCCGAAGATCAGCTCGCCGGGCTGTTGGTTGCCTTGACTGGTTGAAGGTTAGGGTTTTGGCTTTAAGCATTAAGGTGAGGGTTTAGGGTTTAGGCGTCACTAACACTAAACCCTGAACCCTTAGCGCTACTTCCAAAGTACTACTGCTGTTTGCGATTGAGGCTCGCATCTGAAGGAGCTGAGGAATGCACGGAAACCAAGGATCACATGTGAAATGTAGTCTATACTCCTAGTATTCCCCGTAAAAAACCCTAAAATAGTCTCCTATATAGTCCCTATATAACCCTGATCAAGGAATTTAGGCTCTAGTCCATGCGGGACTTGGTGGATTTTTTTCAGGATATAAGGTTTTGCGCCGGGGGTCTAGGGAGAACTTGATATGGGGGACCCGTATTATGATAGCAGCCCCACTATAGGAACCCGGATTGTAACCCTATTTGGAAACAACTTTGTGACAGCCTAATCTTCTGCCAGTGGCTGCTTGAGCACAAACAGAAGCCATAACCCAATCAGCAATTTCTCACTGCCCCTAAACATGAACAGGTGTGTGAATGTGAGCGTCAGACCCTTGGCCGCAGACCATAAAACGTGCTCTGCAAACCTTGCGCTAAAGCCTAAAGCCTTATACCCTCAAACCCTAAACCCTAAGTTCAGGTATTAAGGTCAACTCCCTCACTACACCAAAAAAACCCTAAGTGTCCAAGGACCCAAATAATTGGGCTTCAGGTCCCAAACACCATTCAGATTACAATACTTGGGCCCTAAACACTCCATTATCTGAGTCCTTGGACCCTTACACCTGAAACCCTAAACCCTTTGGGCCCTAATACCCCGTTATTACTAATATTTGAATCCTTTGACCTTTAGGGAAAGAAGCATTGAACAGTGACTCTTAAACCCCAAAACCCTAAACCCCTGACGCCTGAACCCTAGACCCCTAAACCCCAAAGCCTAAACCTTAAATCCCTAAACCCTATAGAACCCCTATAGACCCCTTTAAAGGTACACCAACTTTTGCGAAACTCCCAGTAAGGTCTGTACAGGTACCCCTAAACCCTGTGCCGGGTCGCCGAGGTAGAAGGCAAAGACGGGCTTTGGCAGCTGCCCAGATGCTACCAAGGCCTTTCGCGCGACAAGGCCCGATGAGCTACCCTAATCTCTAAACCTATTCAGGGTTTAGGGGTTTAGACTTTAGGGTTTTAGGGTTGAATTCAAGTTTAGGGGTTGACTGTTTCTGGATTTAGGGTTCAGGGGTTTAGGGTTTAGGGTCTAAACTCCTTGAAGGGGGCGATATAAGGGATGCTATAGGGGAGCATTATCGGGCTTAAGAAGGGGGATACTAGGACACTACAGCTTAGATGACTGTAGACCGCATAGTCTGTCTTTGAAGCTTTTCCAAATGGCCCGCCCATGTTGCTATAGAGGATATTATACTGAAGGCACAAGGGGGTTCCCCTATACCTCCTGTGGCGCCAAGGTATGAACTACACAGCTACATGGTGCCTTCGGGAAGATATGTATTGAGGGCACCCCAACAAACTCCTCGTTGAAGATAGGAGTCTAGAGAAGGGTATGGATGTGACGAAAGTTGCTGCCGGAGGGCTTCTATAGTACCATTATCCACCACCACATCATCCTCATCCTCCTCCTCATCATCATCATCATCACCATCACCATCCGCATCACCATCGGTAGCAGCAGAACCACCAGGACCGCCACCAGAAGCCATGATGCTGGCTGATGCTGGGAAAGGTATTGACTGTGAAGGCATGAACCCCGAACCCATTGAAGACTCCTTTCGGGAAACCACCCAACGCATCGTGTACATCTGTAGATAACAGAGCCACCAGCCAACTGCTGGTGCAAGTCTGCAAAGCCTTGTTCGCGAATCATCAGGGTAGCAACCGTACACAGTTAACTCCCAACGTGGCTCAAAAGCGTCGCAACTTGACTATACTACCCAGTGTCTAAACTCCTCACCCCAAATACAGTCCCCCATATATATATATATTCCCCTATATAAGTGCTCTTTGAGGAGTTTAGACCCTAAACCCTAAATCTTAAACCCTAAACCCTAACCCCTATAGTCCCCTAAAAAACCCCCTATATAAACCTTAAGAGGACACATAGTGCCTTCCTCGCCGTTTGGCCGAAGGACCCATCCCAAAGCTCAAGCCCCGATTCCCGAGGAGTCCGGAACCGTAGGGAGCCCAGTACCTTCTAAAAAAGGAGTATTCGACCATGAAGTATACATATGAATATATGTATATTATATATATATGTGTGCATATATATATATATATATATGGGCCATAAACTAAACTGCTAGTATCCCCCCTTACAAACCCCTATAATCCTCCCCCGTATAGACTTCCCTATAGAACCCCTTTAAGGACTTTGGACTACAGCTCATATGGGTATGCTTCAAGATCTATGCCAATGGGGCATTGAACTCTGGAAATCTTAAAGAGCTTGGCACCAGTCCCAGGGGGTATTGGCCCTCACCCCATTCCCTGATCCCTAAGCCCGAAACCCTAATCCCTTAACCCGAAGCACTAACCCCTAAAACCTAATCCCTAAACCCCAAACCCTAACCTTCTCGAAAACCCAAAAAACTTGGCACCTTCATTGGCGTGGTCACGTGGCCCACCGAGATGGAGTCCCAGCCCAAGCCTTAGCTTAGAGTTTCATCACTTCGTATAGAACTGCGGGTTTATACTTCTTCTAGGCTTGGGGGTTTAGGGTTTTAGGGTTGAGGGTTTAGGGTTTGAGGTTTAGGCCTCAGCTTAAAGTTTCATACTTTGGTAGTGTCTAGACTCTAAGGTTTAAGGAGAAATTGGTTTCCGAAGTAATGGAGAGCTTATGCGGGCTTGAGAGTGTAGGGTTCAGGGTGTACACCCGTGATTAAAAAACCACCTCCCCTGAATAGGGAGCCAAATATCAAGGCCCTTAAAAGGAACTGGTTTCTTTAGCACGGGTCTACCTTAGGTAGGGTTACGAGCTACGTCTGCTCCTGCCCAGACATGTACTTACATAGGAGACTAGAGAATCTGATAGTTTCCCAAAATAAGGGGACCCCAATGTCGACCCCAAGACTCTATAATCCTTATCATAGGAACCCCCAAAAGGTACCCCTAATCTTAGGAAACCCCCAGATTCACCTGTTGAGGCTTTTCCCTACATGCCCCAGGTTTGTTTAATTTAAGGTCCCCTAAGTTGGACACCGAATATGTACACTCACCCATCTAAGCAGTTTAGGGTCTAGGGTTTCGGGTTTAGGGTACACTCACCAAAGACCATAACAAAACCCTACTTTAGCCTCCTACCAGCCTCTGCGTACTTGCCGAGGAGGGCTTCACCCCGCTGAATTTCATTGTGAATCTGGGCAGGACAATTACTTGGAGGTCCACTGTACTTATAAGCTACTTAGTAATTGTAGTTATATCCTAGATATAAGTTCCATAACTACAGTTACCCTAAATATAATTGGGTTATAACTACAGTTACTAAGTAAGTTATAAGTACCGTGGACCTCCAAGTACTGCACAGAACACACCAAAATGAGCCTGCCATTGAACAAAAAAACTCAACCTCTCCGTTCCCAACCTCAATTGGTTGAGGACTTATAGGGTATAGGGTTTTGGTAGTACAAGGGCCCAAAGAATCCTCAATATCATTGTAAGATCTAGCTGGAGTATCCTGAAGCAAAATTATGCAAGCAATCTGGCACCAGAATCTTGGTAGTTCTGCCAAGAAGCCCCTAAGACTTCAGTCTCCCTTTCATGTGCACTTGCTTGTCCATTTGATTTTCCATTTCCCTAAACCCTAAACCTTAAAACGTAAACCTGGAGCACAAAAAATATCGGTAGTTGGCTAAGACCCTATAATGATCGTCCAGACGCCCGAGATGCCTTAGCCTAAAACCAAGACCCCAAATGCAAACCCAAACCCTACAGTTGTGGTAATCTAGAGTCCTCAGTAACCCTTTAATAGTAAAGGTATCCTTTTTCCTGATGTTCAGCTTTCAGAAGGAGACCCTAAACCCGAGACCCCAAATACAAGCCCACACCCAAACCGTACAGTTGTCCTAGACCCCCCAAGTACCCTAAAATAGCGTCTTTGTAGGTCGTATTTGTAGATACTTAGGGTCTATAGAGGGTACTTCGGGAGTCTAAGATGGTAATTATCTCCAGATCCAGTGGCCCAAAATGCCGTCGAACTTGCCAATGCGGTAGCCCAAACCAAGTCCGGATGTCTTGTCGACCTGGCTTTGCTCAGTGCAAGTCACGGGGCTTGCGTTTTGAGGATTTAGGGGCTTACTTGAAGGTCCATTGTACTTATAACCTACTTAGTAACTGTGGTTATATCCTAAATATTACCATAACTACAGTTACCCTAAATACAATTGGGTTATAACTACAGTTACTAAGTAGGTTATAAGTACAATGGACCTCCAAGTAGGGGCCTAAGGGTTTTGGGGCTCAGGGTCTACAGATTTGGTGCTCAGGGTTTAGGGGCTTAGGGTTTAAGTTCTAGGGGCCAGGGTTTAGGTTTTAGAGGCTTCAGCTTTAGGGTTTAGGGCCCCCCCAGACTAAGGCCTCATTAGGGATTGGGGGGAGTATTAGGGGATACTAAGGATTATTAGGCCTTATGCGTCCACTGTGGGCTCACTCAGAATAAGGCATTATTAAAGCTTCTTAGGCCTCACTGGTTCGGAGTGCCATGGTTGTCCTACCCTCCCTCAATCAACATTAAATTTGGCCTACGCGCACTATGTTCTCTGCAGGCGCGCCGTGCCGGCGCCCTCCTTAGTCTGCATGTCTTTTGCTCCAGCCGGTAGGTATTTTGTATTGCCTTGCGGGCATACTCGTCGGCTTGATCCTAAACCCTAAACCCTAAACCCTATTCCCAGAACGCACGAACAAAGTTTCCGCGGTGACGAGGCCAGTCGAGGCGAGCCAGGCGATTTTAAATAACCTGCACTAAGGGGGAACCTACAAAGGACTGGGTATTTAATACACCTAGACCCCAAGCCCTAAACCCTGAACCCTAAACCCTAAAACCTAGAACTAAACCGTAACCGGGAAATATAGGGGGCCATTTTTTTGAGGTCCATTTGAGGTACCCTATACTACACTTATACAAGAAATATGGAACCATAATATTGGTAATCATCCCTATAACTCCCCATATAAGCCCCAGTTGCCATTTCATTTTCCATGTTCTTTCCCATTTGATTTTCCATTATTACCAACCCTAAACCCTAAACCCTAAACCGTGTATTATTTAGGCCCCTGTAATTAGTAGGGGAACCCCGTGACCTGAGTGAAATCCAGTGCAGGGTCATGGCTAGCCAGCTCAGGGTGGGTGTAGGGTTTAGGGTTTAGGGATTAGGGTTTGATTAGGGTTTAGAGATTTAAGGTTTAGGGATTAGGGTTTAGGGATGAGGGTTTAGGGATGAGAGTTTAGGGATGAGAGTTTAGGGATGAGGGTTTAGGGATGAGGGTTAGGGTTTAGGCGTTAGGGTTTAGGTTAGGTGGACCCTCCACCAAGTAATAGTGACTTTAAAGGACAATGGTGGTCATATCCGGGTCCTCTAAGAGTTCAGGGTACAGGTGTAGTCACGGATAATGGAAACTTACATGGAAAAGACAATGGAGATGGTGCCTCTATTGTGGCTTGTGAAGCTTAGGTTTCAGTGTTTTGGGTTTAGGGTTGACAGTTGGAGAGGCAAAGAGCTTACGGTGTAGGGCTTCCAAACCCTAAACCCTAAATGGATTTGCTCCTTGGGATTGGGAATCTTGAGTGATCTGCTTGGGGGCTCAATGTCACCTGCAAGACCCACTACTTAGAGTTTACGTTGCCCTTATAACCTGCTGTTGCCCTTATAACCTGCTTAGTGACTGTACTTATTATAACGAAATCACAATTCCCATGACGAAATCTGCCCTAGTAGTAGACATAATTCGGGTGTAAGTCCAATTACATAATATTCAGTAGCATTTAACCCTAGACTGCCCCAGACCCCAGGTCCTGTCCTTACTAAGACAATAACACGGTACAAAGGACCTCAAAGTAGACGAAACCGTTGCAGCTGCCTCGCTGCCGGTTTTCAACATTATGTCGAGGTACTATAGGGGCCCAAATAATTACCAATTTCCGTTTGAGGTCCAATTTAAGGTTACCTATACTATCATCATATAAGGAATATGGGACCATAAGATTGGTAATTATTTAGGCCCCTATAGTAGAGGTACATTACGAAACACTGGTGTCACAAGGGGGTCTCGGGCTTAGGCGTTAGGGTCTAGGGTATGTCTGATGTATAACTGGCAACCTGGGTGTTTCCTACCGAATCATTGACAGCAAAACATTCGTTCCATGATCCTGAAGCTATCAACCCTACCCTAAGGCTCTTGGACCCTCAACATTGGGATCCCAAACCTTAGCCCCCAAAGCCCAAACCTTCCCCCCGAAGTCCCCAAAGAGTCCTAGGAGCCTTAGGGTAGAAGCTCCCCAGCACTCCACATTGGCGTTGAAGTTTTTCCCTTGCCCTGAAGCCAGGCTTGATACGAAAAATCCTGCATGACCTTCGTGTACTACAGTACCATACTTCGCAAGGTACAAGGTACTTGCGGTCATGCTGTATTTCTAGTATCCACCAGATCAACATCCGGCCCACCAGTGACAAGCCGCTAGAAACATTCAATCTTTACCCAAGGGCTTCTGCGTAGTGCCTTGCGTTAGTTCGCTTTTTTGGTATGGGGGGGGTGATCGCATGAGCTACCATCAATATTTCCTGCGGAAATTAATGGACATGGCCATGGGTTGCTTCTACAACAAGATGGACACCTATAGATGTGCACTGTTAAGGGTCCCTGAAAAACGGCTCATGTTGACAGTAGCTCACATAATCCCTAAACCCCATACCATATGTCCCAAATAACTATAGGCCTAAACCCTAAACCCTAAACCCAAAACCCTAAACCCTAAACCCAGGTCCCTTAATAAGCCTGCTGATCCTGTTCTGCCCCCACCCCCCAGACCCTTTCGCCTCAGCCAAGGTGTAGAGTCCCCCTTACGAAGATAGAATATGGTTTTGACCATAACCATGAAAAATCCCATAGTTTAGGGTTTAGGGTTTAGGGTTTAGACCATAACCATGAAAAATCCCCATATACCCCATATTCTATCTACTTAAGGGGGACTATAAACCCTTTCGCCTCAGCAAAGGTGTAGTCCTTGAGCTGCAGGTCGCCGATGGTCACAGTGTCCGCTGAGAAGATGCCGGACACTGGACCAGAGCCATACCTCTGCTTAGGGTTTTAAGGGTTTTATAAGGTTTTGTAAGGTTTTTTAGGGTTTTTAAGGTTTAGGGTCTAGGGTTTTAGGGTTTAGGCTTTCAGGCTTTTGGGGTTTAGGGCAGACTACATTAAGTTCACAATTTTGAATGCAGGCCCTTCAAGGGTATATTCCCAAGAGTAATTGCGAATTTGGGGTTGGGCTGGTTTAAGTTGACTAAAATTAGCCCGTATGAGTAGCGTTTTGTTGGTGGTTGAACCTAGTAAGATTCGATTCCTTATATAAATATACTATACCCAAAAGGAGAATACAATCTTACTCTATATTGGGTTCTATAGTATCCCCCCAAAAAATACTACTCATATACCTGCACTTCCCCTTCGGCTTTTTCAGATGTCGGGCTTCTGAAGTTGAGCTGCAAAAAGATTCAGGGACTAAAAACAGAAGAATGCCCTAAACCCTAAACCCTAAACCGCGTGAGGGCTTCTGAAAGGTGTGGATTAAGATTCAGCAGGGGTTTCTGCTTTCGCCCCGATTCGATGAAACAGAGTTCAGTGTTTCAGGATCTTGCAGCATTGGGTTTATTTAGGGCTTAGGGTTACCTTTCTGAGGCATGGACGACTACACCATAATGGAGTCCTGACAGTCAAAGTACCAAACAGTTGGGCACTTGTGGATTTGAGTAATAGTATTTGAATACGTTCTCTGCCAAAGTGAGCGCTCAAGTGTCGTTCCTGGCTATGTGGACCCTAGACCCTACATCCCAAGAAAAGTTCATACATCCCTGGATATCCTCATAGCCCCTTTAAATGCCTTTATTGGGTACTTGCTCGCTTTGGGAAGCATTTCTTAGCCATCCAGTTGTCCCCCTAAACCCGCCATCCTAAAGCACAACGTTGTCCAGGTGCTGGATGGCAAACGTGGTGCCATTTGCCTTGTACCTTGCATGGAGACCAGGTTCCAGAAGGTATCCATAGTTTGGGAAAACCTCACCTAGGATTTCAGACTGCCAGTTCAAGCTCAAGATACAGCTCAAATGCTCCAGTTGCACGCTACATGTGACGTTCCAGCAGGTAGGCATATAGCACAACACGAATGTTCCTAACTCCAGGTTATTAAACTACTTTAAGAGACCTCGAGGATACAGTATCACCTGGTTATAACGTGGGTTTGTCCCTACGTAGGGGTGTATAGGGTTTAGGGTATCTGGGAAAGCCCGGGTAGCAGACGGGGCGTCTTCAGATGCCACGGTCTGTTGGGTCCTACAAAGGAGGTCAACCCGTAAGCATTGTAGGTTGTTCAGCGTTTAGGGTAGTATCCCTGTCACCACCCCCTATATTAGTCCCCTATATAATCCCCTATATAACCCCGTCTAGGAATTTATAGCTCACATTGTTACCCTTAAGCTTGAAGTTTTGGATCAGGGATGCCAATGAAGCTGGTAAAAAAACAGCCCCTAAGACTACAGAGTAAACGCCCATACTGATGATTTCTGTGCTCAAGGTGCAATGAGGACTTGGAATGATCCCTTAACTCAGAAACTTTACGTTTGCACCCTTAATGTTTGTAACCCTAGGTTCGGGTCCCAAATACCATTACTAAGGGTTTTGGGACCCCAAGCCAGGAGTACAAACCCGAAGGGTACAAACGAAAGCTCCCTGATTAAGCCTAAACCTTCGAAACCCTAAACCCTAAGGCCAAGGTGCGTTGAGGACTTGGAGTGGTCGTAGATGTTATGGCTGGACAGAAATGGGCGCGTGTTTGGCACCCACAAGTTGGACGAACCTTGGAGCTTCAGTGCTTGGGGTATCTTAGGGTTCAAGGGCTTCGGGGTTTTAGGGGTTTAGGATTTCAGGGTTTAAGGGTGTAAGGGATTAAGGATTCAGGGGTCTTGGGGGTTTACGGTTTAAGGATTTAGGGTTTGAGGGTTACGGGGTTAAGGGTCTAAGATTTGAGGGTTTCGGGATTTAGGATTTCAGGGTTTAAGGGTTTAGGGGCTTAAGGGGTTTAGGGTCTAAGGGTCTAGGGCTCAGGGCTAACCCTGAGGGTCGCAGGGGTCCTGTAATGGTTCCTTGAGAATTTGAGGGATTTGGGGGTTATACAGGGGCTTATGTAGGAAGGTTTAGGGTCTGGGGTTTAGGAAATATAGGTATGTCATATAGGGGTTTAGAGGGGTGTGTAGGGTTGAGGGTCTAACCAGTTCCCATTTTTTAAAGGGGAAAAATACAAGGGGATACGGGGTTTAAGGTTTCAGGATTCCCAAAATTAGGGGTACCATTTTGGGGGTGCCCATAAAAAGAGTTCTCACATTGGGGGGTGTATATTTGGGTCCCTATTCAGATGCAGGCTACCGTGTACATACCCATGAAGCAAGGTTGCAGTACCTAAGATTTTAACATGTGCAAAAACTCCCCAAAGGGGCCCTTTAAGGGATATAGGGGTTACAGACATAGGCATATTTAACTACGTTCAGGGCTTTAGCATTTTTATCTTTCCTTACGGGTCTAGGCTATACCCTACTTTGCCCTCAACCCCAAACCCGAGACCCTACACTCTAAGCCCCAAACCCTGAATCTTAAACCCTAAACCCCAGACCCTGAATCCTAAACCCTCTATAACCCCTATATATCCCCTATATAACCCCTATGAAACCTATATAAAACCTATATAACCCACATAAACACTATACTCTAGGTACTCCTCTACTTCGCACAGAAGAGCCGGTGTCGAAGACAACCATCTCCTTCTGGCCGGGAGTTCCCACCTCGCAGCTGCTCAAATGATGTGGCTTGGGGTTCAGGGGTTTGGGGGGCTTAGGGTTTAGGGTTTAAGGGTTTAAGGGTTTAGGGGTTTAGAGGTTTAGAGGTTTGGGGTTTAGGGTTTAGAGGTTTGGGGGTTCAGGGGTTTAGGGGATTAGGGGTTTTAGGGGTTAGGGTTTAGAGATTTGGGTTTGGGGTTTAGGGCAGTTTAGGGACATCCAGCGTCCAGGTAGGGGGTATAGATATAGATATATGTGTATGTATATATATATATACATAAATACACATACATATTGCATATGCAACACGAGAGAGAGAGAGAGAGAGAGAGAGATATATATATACGTATATATATATGTATCTATAATTATATACACCCTTAAGCTGGGTTTTAGTGTTTACGGTTGGGGTTTTGGGTTTAGAGCCTAGGGTTTAAGGTTATACTAGGGTCATATATACCCTTTACAGAGGTTACATCCGGAGATAGAAAGGTGGCAAAGAAAAAGGAAATTGCTGTATAATGCTGGGTTCATTGTCTAGGGAAGGGTTTCTTGACATGCTGATATATTCGCTTATATAGAACCGGGGCCGATGTAATTATGTAGAATAGTGGAGAACCCAATGGAAAGTGAAACGGGAGCTCGGCTTATATGAGCTACATTCAAAATAGCCTACGTTTCATAGACGTGGGTTCCTTGTTAGGGACTATTTCAGGGACCATACAAAACTACAAGAGGGACCCCTATGTCCACTACTAAGGGTTTCTTCATAAGCCTAATTGTGGCAGTAGCTCATGTGCGCGTTGTATACTGCAATGGGGCGCCGCAAGACGTACCAACACCATTCCGAGGTTAGGGTTCAAGGTTTAGGGTTTGAGGTTTATGGCCTATTTGAGGTACCCTGTACCATGATCATACAAGGAACCTACGTGAAAAACACCTCACTGTGTCAAACTTTCACCTCTGGTTTGCAAGGAATGAACAAAACCCTAAACCCTAAACCCCTAAACCCTAAACCCCTAAACCCTAAACCCTAAACCCTAAACCTCAAACCTCTAAACCCTAAACCCCAAGAATACTCCAATGTTCTTTTGCACTCCTTCACTCCCCGCTAGCCAGGAACAAGAAGTTGGAAAAAACCCTAAACTTAAAACCTAAACCCTAAAACTCTAAAACCCTAAAACTCTAGAACCCTAAACCCCAAAACCCTAAACCTTAAACTCTAAACCCTAAAACACTAACACTCTAAACCCTCAACCCTAAAACACTAAAACCCTAAACCCTAAAACTCTAAACCCTAAAACCCTGAAATTATAAACCCTGAATTTTCTAGACCCTTGACCCTACCTCGATCTCGCCGTAGTACTGAGCGTTCATGTAGTCGTCGATCACAATGGGGTCCTCCCAAGTCAGCATATGGGTTTTGTAAGGGATTACTATGTAGGGATTAGGGTTTTAAGGTTTAGGGTTTAGGTTTTAGAACTTTAGGGTTTAGGGATTTAGGGTTTTAGGGTTTAGGGAAGTTCCCAAACTTAGGGTCCCTTGATGGGGGATATAGGGGTTCTATGGGGATTATACATAGGGTTTAGGATGGTTTAGGGTAGTTCCCAAATTAGGGTCCCATTCTGGTATCCCAAAAAGTTGAGTGCGTATTTTAATCTACAACATAACATTGAGAATAACCAATATACATCGCGACTGTTCTGGGAACCACTGTGCCAATTTCTAGAGCTGAACTACACCACATTGCAGCATTGCTACCGCTATACTTGTTTCAAATCATCAGCAGCAGCATGGCTACTACTGTATCCCAAACTTTACAAGAACACTGCTGCGCAGCGAGGTCGGACTTACAAGTGTGGCTCTATGTGCCGGCTTGGAAGGTCTCACTATGCTGCAACGCACCTTGCATGACAAATGCAACAACAGGATGATCACACCTCCCGAAGTCTGAATCTGCTTCAAAGTAAGAGGTTATATGTGGGGATATGTAAGGATATCCAGGGTTATAGGGTAATGTGGGTATGTGCAGCTTGAAAATCGCCCGGCTTTGGGAAACCCTAAACCTTGAACCATAAACCCTAAAACCTAAACCCCGTGAGGGAAAGTTTGGCATCTCTGAACGTCCGTCGGCTAAGCTGCAGAGTCTCCACAGGTCCTCACGCCCGTAGCGCGCCTCCCATTTCAGAGTTCCTAGGTCTCAAGATTGGCAAAGTTTAGGGTTTGAGGGTTATGAAATTCTGAGACTTGGTTGGCCTTCGGAACCCTTTGAAAAATATTAGTATATAGGGGTTCTTATGAAAGCAATTAGGGAGATATTTAAGTATCCCAAAGGCCAACCAAGGAGAAATTATGGGGATGTTATAGGGATTCATAGGGCTTCGACTTTATACCCAGGGCTCCTAAGTGCCTATGTGGTTTCTTTTTGGTTCTGCTATGCTTTTTTTTGTATGTGGTTCTATGCCATCCAAGAAGAGCATCAAAGGAGGTTGGGGGCATGGCATGGCTTCAAACAAGCCCGAAACCCCAAACCTTGTTTAGGGTTTAGGCTTTAGGGTTTAGGGGGACTTGGGGGCTTCCATGAATACTGGGCTCACATATGAGCTACAGTCAATATTTCATACAGAATGTAATGGACATGGGTTCCTTACAAGAGACTATATGGTAGTTTCCCCAAATAGGGGAACCCGAATACAGACCCCAAAATACTACAGTCCTTGTTATGGGGACCCCCAAAATGGTACCCTTAATTATGGGAAACCCCCCATATTAGGAACTATACTCAAATACAAGAGGGGCCCCCATCGCCACTGCTAAGGGTCCCTGGATAAGCCTAATATTGACAATAGCTCA
>CAJNIZ010002795.1:12632-25215 GCA_905231905.1 Symbiodinium pilosum | reverse complement strand
TCTTTGGTTGTCGGCGCGGCTATTCGGAGGAACGTGTAGAGCTGGGACGGAGAACCAAAATCTTTTGGAATTTATAGGTAGGCTATATCTATTCACGGAGATTTATGCGCTCCCCCGAGCCGCCGCGCAGATAGCTCAAGAGAGATAAATGAGGCGGAAAGACCAGGCTGGATACGGGGGTCGCGCGATCAAAGGGCCGCGTGAGCAAAAATCTCCCAAGATTTCGAGTTATTTCTCTCTCTTTGGTTGTCTGCGCGGCGGCTCGGTGGAATGTGAAGACCCGGGGCGGAGATCTAGAAGTGTTCAGAATCTATAGGCGTCATGTGTGCTCTTCTTTTATTGATAGTTCATTGGACTTCACGTGCGATCTTGATATTGTTTGGTTATCGGATATCTTATTATGGATTTTCTCGAATATGGATTTTCTCAAGGCAATGGATCAATTCTAATTTTTCTTTATTTCTAAGGAGATTCTAGTCAATTAATTTGAAAATTATATATTCATATTACATATTCATAGATTCTTTCATAGAATATATTAGGAAATTTGAAAAGAAGGATTTATAAAATGATTTGATACGAATAATAAAGGAAAGATATGTCTTGATTTTGAATTCGAAAGATTAAAAAAAAATTAGATGATGAAATAACAAATATATCTTTTATTATATTTCTGTTATGAACATAGAAATTAATTTTGAAATATTTTCGATTCTTGATTTGAGGAAGATAATTTAAATATTCTATATTTTCTTTATATCTGAAAAATACATATCTATGTATCGAATCTTTTTCTTTTTCATATCTAGATTTTAGATTTCTTGAAATCTTTCATTTTACGGTCAAAATTATTATAATATATCTCTTAATTTTGATATCTAAAATGAATATCTTATTCTTTCTTTTTCATTCTGAAATTAGATATCTTAAAGATTTAGGATTCTTAATTTTGAAATCTAATTTTTGAAGATCTATTTCTCTCGATAAATTTAACCTTATGATGGAGGATATCATTTTTTTGAATTCAAAATAATTTTCAATTATTTATCTTCAATATTGATCGAAAGAGATTTTTTTTATCATTTTCTCTTAAAGCTTTTCTATTTATTCGAATTATTTCGAAATAGATACGAAATTAATTCATCTAAGATTCATTTAATATAGATTATAGATAATCAAATGAATTCTATGAATTCTTCTTGGAAGAATATAAAAATTCAGATGATATATAGAGATGCCTCGTATATCGTTATTATGATATCAAATATTCTCTTGATTATGATGATATTCTTGAATCTTATGGAGATCTATAGAGATACGAAGCTACATATTTTCTTTTTCTGATATAAGCTATTCCGTGAGGCTAGACGATAATCTCTGATTATGATATTTACGGGAACATACGTGATTGGAGACGATATATTTGATATATTAAGATATGAAATAATATTGTTTTCTATTATTTCGATCTAGATAAGAAGATATTTTCATTTTCTTTCAAACGATCAATTCCGATTGGATATTTCTATTATTCAGATTAGATTCATTCAAATGATCAATGATAATATTCTTATCATATCGAAAAATTCTATGTATCGGAAATTTGAATATTTTTCTATATTCGTTGAAATATGTCATGAATCTATCTTGAAAAGAATCTTGGATAAGAATTTCTTCTTAATAAATTCAGATTAGATTATTTAAAGAATGAAATAGATTTGATCTATTTAATTCATAATATAAAATAGATATGAAATTTTCTATGATAATGAGAATGAAAATTTCTGGGCGCAAAGAATCTGATATTTATGAATTAATTCTATAATAGACGATGGAATATTAATTCAAATCTATTCGTTAATTGATTTTCTAAATATTGTTGATAGACGAAATTATAGATCAAAATTCTTCTGATAAATATATATTTTTTTTTTCAAATTTTATATTTCAATATTGATTATTCAAATTAATTATGAAGGGTTCATATATGAATAGACGAAATCTTAAATTAATTGTTCGTGATATCAATATTAATTATCTAAAACAGCCATAAAGATTTTATATGCGAATAGACGAAATCCTATATCGTTTTTTGGTATAATTAATATTTAATTATCTAAATAAATTAATAAGATTTTATGCGAATGGAAAGCTTGCATCTCTTATCGAATGATATTTAATATATCATTAGAGGGATGAGAAGAATAAATCGATGAATATACTATATTCTATCTATAATAGATGATTTACGATTTTATCTATCTATCATATCAAGAATCTCAAATGAATATGACGATCTTCAAATCAAAATTCGTATCCGCCATTTAGAAGCTACGCAGGCGAAAGAAAATAAGGCAAATTCATGCATTATCGTAGAAGAAGAAAGGACGCACGATATCAGGTCTTTTCGAATAGATTTTACTATTTCAAGAAAATATATTAATATCTTTCAAAATTTATTTCAAGAATAATGAATGAGAATTCTATTGAATTTATTTATCATGATCAATAATAGACCTCTAGCATATTTAGATTTCTATGATAATTTGAAAAAAAAAATATTTTGCAAATTATATATTTCTCGATATTCTATGATTAAGAATAGAAATCTTTCTTCTAATCGATATATATCATATTTGCGGATAGATTTTCGATCTTTGGAAATCTCATTCTATGAATTATGATATATAAGAAAAATATCTAGAATTAATACATTTGATTATATCTTCTTCTTGATAATACGCTCCTCATATTCTCGTCATAATTTTCTCGAATATATATTTTTTCGGATGGCAATTGATATCGTCATCATCCTATAAGAGTTCCAATAAGAATTTCCGACAGAATCTAATCAATATCATATCTCTCATTTCGAAAATCTTCGAATATTCGAATAATTCTTAAATTTCTATATCAATTAAATCTAAATAATATAATATTCGTCGATATCTACAACCTATAGCCGATCATCTGACCCCATCAATTTAGATTAATATATACAATATCTTTTCAATTCGATATCCTCATTTGAATTGCATTCTAAGATTATTGATATTTATATATTTTGCATCCTCATTTGATTTTCATCATCTCCTCTCTATTTTATTCTTGAATATTATTACCTAGATTTTTATAGCTTTTCAATGAATATCTAAATATTTCTTTATCATGAGAAGAATTCTGACTTCTCTTATTTCTATCCAAATATCAAAAAAAGAATATTCAAAAAAAGATTTTTCGAATATGAGAAATGAAATCTAATTTATATTAAATGAGATATCATATGATTTATGACTAGAAATAAAGATTATTATCATTAATATAAATCATAAAGATCTTGATCTTGATATTCAGAAATTTTAATTCTCTCTTCTATCTAAAATGAATAAGAATATGAAAGAATCATGAACAATTCGAAAGAAAAAATTAATCCATTATAAGAATTTCTAATGATCATATAGAAATTCTTTTATATATTTTCGAATTTCGATTCTCTCTTCTTAAGAAAAAATTCTAGAAATATTAGATGCCAGAAAGATATAAGATTTATCTTCAATATATAATTGATAGATATATTATCATTTAGAATTATATGATCTTAATAATAAATAAGAAAATATTCAGAATCTAATATTTTTTTTATATTCTCAATTAATATTCATTTAATATCTCCTTATATTGAGAAAACGAAATTTTTATTTTATATTCTCAATTAATATTCATTTAATATCTCCTCATATTGAGAAAACGAAATAATGATATCAAAATCAATGAATATCTCTCCTAGATTCTTAGATACTATAATAAATATTTTCCAAAAATATAAAAATCAAATATGAATGAATGAACGAGAGAATGAATATGAGAATTATCGATGAAATTATACTCTAATTTTCTAAATTGAAAATTATATCAATTCATGAATTCTAGAATCAAGATTATTAGGAGATTTTTCAAAATAATCTTAGATTCCAAGATTTTCACGATTGATTAAATTGAATATCATTCTCCAAGATCTAGAAGCCAAGATTTTCAAGAAATTTATCATTCTATCCAATATCTCCATATTAGAGGTGATTCATTATCAATAATAATAAATAATAATGAGATATCCCATGACCAAATAATATATAAGATCGCATATGAAATTTGATGAAATATCATTATTTTAGGATCGCACGTGATATAGATTCTGAACGATTTTAGATCTCCGCCCCGGCTCTTCCCATTCCCCTGAGCCGCCGCGCAACCAACCAAAAAGAGAGAAAAAATTCGAAATCTTGGGAGATTTTTGCTCACGCGGCCCTTAGATCGCGGCCCCCGCATCCAGCCCGGTCTTTCCGCCTCATTTATCTCTCCTGGGCTATCTGCGCGGCGGCTCGAGGGAACGCATAAATCGAGGCAACGCATAAATCTCCGTCAACAGATACGGCCAATCTATAAATTCTGAAAGAATTTAATTCTCCGTCCCCGAACTACGAATTCATCCGAATAATCGAGCCGACAACCAAAGAGATATAAATCACGCGGAATATATAAGATCGCACGTGAATCCTGACGAACAATCAATATGTAAGACCGCGCATCCAGCCAGGTCTTTCCGCCTCATTTATCTCTCTTAGGCTATCTGCGCGGCGGTTCGGGGGAGTGCATAAATCCCTGCAGATAAGATATTTCCAATCTATTAATTCTTAAAGTTGTGGTTCTCCGTCCCGGGTCTATGCGTTCCGCCGAACAGCCGCGTAGATATCCAAAGAGAGATAGATCACGCGAGAAATCGTTCCGGAGGTTGCGCCGCTCGCGCCAAAAATCTCGATTTTAGAGCCTCGTGCTTTTACGAAGAGCTCTAAAACCTCCGAGATTTTGAGCCCCTAGGGAGCCCGCAGCAGGCATTTTAAAGATGAGCCGGAAATCCTAGGCCGCGCGCAAGCGAGATGACCGCAAGTGGCCGCGTCGTAATATTGAAATATATGAAATGAATTGAAAGAAAAATCATCGATTGACTAGTCCATCGATATTTCGATCATTCAAACTATCGATGAGATTTATGAGAAATCATATGATCCGTATATTTGTTATCAATCTATCGATCATATGATCTCTCGATTTTGAAAACTATTATCTTACCGATTTATTTGAATACTAAATTATCGATTTCATAATCTTTTCATCATTCAGAGAACGTTTGATTTATAGAATGAGAAGTTGACAGATTCTTCAATAGAGATAGACGGTCAGATCGACAAATTTATAGATCGATTAGCAGATTCATAGATCGACAAAGAAATCAGACAGATCGACAGATCATTAGAACGACGGACCGAAATACGGAGAGATTGACCTGACCGCTTGAATATCGGAGATATACGAGCTCCAAAAAACGGGGGGGCGCGACCTGCGCGCCACCTCATGGACAACCGAGGGGGGCGGGGAGAGGCGCGCGACCAAAAATCTTCAAGATTTTTTGTCCTCCCCCCCGCCCGCGGGATCAAAATCTCAGAGATCTTAGAAGCTCTAGCTCTTCCAAGAGAACCTTAATATCTTGGGATTTACTTAATTGCTAGGAAGCCCGCAAGAAGAATTTGAATAGAACATCGGAACAGCTAGGCCCTGCGCGCGCGACATGACCGCAAATGACCGCACTATTTCATTGAAAGATATTTTCGCGAGATATTATATTCGTTCTTTTTTACGAAGAATAAATCTTATCCAAAAGAATTCGTCTTGAGATAGATATCCTTGCATTTCATCAAAATGAGATCCCGCCTCCCAAAAATTCGGAATTCTATTTTTTGATTCCTCAAGAAGATCTTAGATTCCTGAGATCTTGATATCTTCTTTCATTGGAGAATATTTCTTTGTTCTATCAGATTTGAATCCTTAATCAAGAAAATCTTATTTTTCTCTTCTAAATTCGTCTTTCACACAAGAATAGGATTCTATCGAAAGATATATCTCTTCAATAAAGGAGATAAATAGATCTATATCTTCTCTTATCGAAGAATTTAGAGATCAATTGAAATATTCTCTTATCAATATCAGAATTCTAAAAGTGATTGTTTGTTGCCGAACGATTCAAAATATCTGATCCATCTTCAATTGTAGAGATTTTCTATAGTGATCAAGCGAAATAGTCAGAATGATTGGGAAAACAAAGTCAATTTCTGATCAATTAAGGAATCTGATCGAATGTCCTAGTTTCGATTTATTCGACCCGTATATAGGCGAGGATTGAGAGGAGAGGATGTTCGTTTAGGTACGTCCATCCACCTTCCGCACATTTTCGTTGATTTTCAATTTTTGGGAATGCACCTCTGATAGATTGTCCGTGATAGCCCCCGAAGTAGAGAAACAATCACGTGGGTCCTGTTTATTCCACTGCAAACTCTAAATGTAGACGGTGCTGTGGATTGTATGTCGAAATCAAGGTCTGCAGCTGATGGAATAGATTTCGTGCCACTTCCCTGATAAAAGATCTCATCCCTCCATAACATACGACTATACTAAAATATTCTTATTACATTGCTATCATGTTACTATTGCATTACTATACTACAACCATATAGGCTGCACTCAGGCCTGGATCATGATTTCGAGATATCCGAGGCAGATCACGTTCCGGATCTGACGTTCATAAAAAAGTTGCCCTTGGCGGCTGCACTTGAACCTAGCCATGACTCCCAGCCGCCCGAGCCCTGCCTAATAAAAGGGTTCTAATGGGAACCCCAAACAGGCAACCCCAAGAATATATTAGGAATAGAATAGAATGTAAGGACCCTGGTAGGTATATTCCTGTTAGATTCCTAGTATATGCTTTCTGTTCCCTGTTTGGGGTTCCCTGTAAAAGTCCCTTCACCCAAGGCTTACTAAGAGCAAGGAGCCTATCCGGTCTCTGGGCGTAGGCACGCGGTTAGGGTTTAGGGTTTAGGGTTTAGGGTTTGTATGTGTGTACCATGATCAGAGCCTCAAGCCCGAACAACTTAAGACCTTCATCAGAAAGCTGCCCCCAAATTCTTTCCTGCCAAGCTTTCTAGCCCAAACGTTTGATCAGAGTGCTCGAATGATTCACAACTACATAAAGCTTAGCGTCCCAAAGCCCAGGGTTCAGGATTAGGTCTAGGTTTAAGGGTTAAGGGTCTGGACAATATCGTGAAGAAGGAGTTGCAAGCACTGAAAATACATCCGGCCCATCAAAATAGACCCAAGTAAAGCCTCTTGAGGCCTATTTAGGTCTTCTCGGGAAGGGGTAGTTGGGAGCGTGTCACATAGGGTTTCAAAGAAACAGCCAACCAAATGCAAACGCGGCTGCAACGTGTGGAGTCATAAGCCGCTTTAAGCTTGCCTGGAGCTCTGGTGTATGTCAGGCCTTGTTGATTATTTTCAACGGTTTTGAGCCATTATTCCACGCATTTCTTGCGGTCCAGGTAGGGTTCAGGGTTTAGAGCTTTGGGTTCAATGTTTGGCTTTGCATTGGAGAGGTCATGCACGTGGCCGTAGACCACATGCAAGTCAACCTTTAGTGCCCCTCCCGTTAGCAAAAAAATTCTCGAGGCCTTAAATGCAAACTGCAGTGCTGTGTGAGGCGGTAGGTGGCGTCGAGCCATTGGAAAAAGAACACTACCCCTGCAATGAGTAATGAGAGCACCAAATGTTGAAGCAACAAAAGCTAGAACTCACGCCGGGGCCTGTAGCCCGAAGAAAGAAGAAAGCTTTGCAAACCAAGATGAAACGAGAAGTCGTCACGCTTGATGGCGCTGAGTGAATCGGGAGCTTTCCAGACTTACAATTCATTCTTTATTCCGCAAGAGGACAGACCTGCTATCAACATCAGTTTGACTAATGCAGAAATGATGGACTCGACTTTGGCGGTGTCCTTGGGAGCCACAAGATTGCGCAATGGCATACTTCACACTAGGATCCCAACTGCCTTCTGCAGGTTAGATTGTCAATCTCTCGGGGCGCAAGGCTGTAGGTCAGCCTGGAACTACTCTTGATGCAAAGTACCCTATACCTAGGGAGGTATAGTACGGTAGTGGACTAAGTTCGAGCAGAAAAAACCCTAAATCCCCTAAACCCTAAACCCGAACAGCATGACGAGAGGCTTTGCAGCCAAGCTGATATTTGGACATCCTATTCGAAATTTATGCAAGTCCCACGGCCAATGGGATCCTAATGCTGTTCCCAGCGCACTGCAAAATTCAGGTATCCCGTCTATCCACCCATTAAAGGGGGAAAGGCAAGGCGGTTCCCTACTAAACCCCCACGGAGGAAACCATTGGGAACGCCAAGCAGTTGCTGCAAATGATGAGAATATAAGCGCTCTTCTAAATCACGTAGAACAGGGGAACCACAGCCAGAACGTTCTGGTGTAAGTTCTGCTCGCAACGTCTTCGTCGGCAGAACTCTCGTAAGAGCGCGCTAGCTACTTGAAACGGAGCGTCCATGCAACGAAGCAAACTCAACGGGGCCCCAGGGCAGACACGTGCCCATGATTGTGTAAACAATTGCCCACAGCCTGCTTTAGCAGGCTGCGTTTTGGGGTGTGGACTGAGTAGGCTCGCGGCTCGCTGACGTGCCCATGCAATATGTCCCGCAGACAGGCTCTGCAACGCAACGCAACCGATGACTTAACACACATATTTAGCTGAGAACCTGAATAACATGCGGCCTGGCACTAATGGTACTCACAATGCTGCATGTAGTTTTGCTGACACCAGGACCTATCAGACACAGTCTCAAAAATGTGAATTATGAGAGCGCTCCTTTTAGTACTGCCGAGAACTATGCAACAGCAGCAGTACCAAAAGATTCGCAAGATGCAAGAAGTAGCTTCCAAAAAAAGAGGCGAAGGTGCATGTGCAAAATGTTGGGCTTCGCTACATATGGGGCCACCCGAACTGCCGAGGAAGCTACCAAGAACTTGGGTCCTGCCGCACCCAATAACAGTCTGTACTATAGATCGTAATAGGAATCGTAATAGGACCCTATACAGTTCAATATAGTTCAATTATCAAAGTTATCCAGCTACAAATGACTGGGGGCAGTCTCCAGGCAAGAGCTACCAAGAAGTGACACCCAGAGAGCCCAATAACCCTTACCTAAGGAATATACCCTAAATGGTACTAGGGTCCCCTAACCCCAAGCCCTAATATGATTTAAGCATATTTAAGCTATATTCCTTAATTAAAGGGTATTGGGATCCCTAGACAAGTGATGTCTCCTCAAAACAGGTGCAACCTTAGGCATCCAGGAAGTTGAGACACCCTCAAGTCTCGATTGTGAGCGCCCGTCATCTCGCAAACGCCTGTGGATTTAGGGTTTAGGGGTGTAAGGGCTTAGGGATTTAGGTTTTAGCGGTTTAGGGTTTGGGGTTTAGGGTTGAAGGTTTAGGATTTTGGTTGCTGCTTTCAGGCTGCAGGGC
This sequence comes from Symbiodinium pilosum, assembly GCA_905231905.1. Lineage (NCBI taxonomy): Eukaryota > Dinophyceae > Suessiales > Symbiodiniaceae > Symbiodinium > Symbiodinium pilosum. The sequence goes on along the minus strand of CAJNIZ010002795.1, from coordinate 15,794 downwards.
ATAGAGCTCAGGATTTCAAGTCCAGGTTTTGGAGTTGATGGCTCATGGTATTCCAAAGGGGCTTAAGAGCAGTGATAAGTGACATTTTTTGGTGTCAAGAACAAACACACCCTGGCAAGGGGCAAGCAGAATAGACCCTTCAGCCACCTCAAGTAGGTGAATCCCTACACCCTAAACCCTAAATTTTAGAGGCTCTGCCTAGGCACGCCAGCGCAGCGTATTCAACAGGTGGTTCCACAGCAGCTTGGCAGATTTGTTATAAGGAGAATCAACCAAGAAGGCCACAAAGAGGTTCAAGTAAATGGAAGCAAGCACACCAAGGTTGAAGTGAATTGATGCAAGGAGCCCACAAGGAGGTTTAAGTAAATTGAAACCTGAAATCCCGAAGACGGCCGGTCATTTTTGACCAGAAACGGCCCTTCTCGGGTCACCAAGAATTGCCAAAGATGCAAAAAATAACATAACATCTCTAGAAAGTCCGTTGGGCTCTGCAGGCCCAATTTGGAAGTTTGGGGGCACCAAAATGATCATTTTTGGCCGTATTTTTGGTTTGCCAAAGATGCACAAAATAGCAGACAATCCCTACGGGCGGGCTCTGGAAGCCCAATTTGGGGGCTTGGGGGTCTCAAAATGATCATTGTTGGCCGAAAACGATGATAATTGGGCCGCTAAAATTGCCAATTTGGGCGTTTGGGGGTCCACTCTGGTCATGCACAAAATAGCGGAAAATGTGAGGCCTGGAGCCGCAAAAGGGTCATTTTTGGCCAAAAACGTTTAAACATGCAAAAAAGCAGGAAATTCTAGGGTCTGGAGACCAAATTTGCAAATTGGGCAGAGCCTAACAGCCTCCGTCAGGATTTTCCGGTCTTCTAAGCATTTTGAACCATTTTTCATTTGGGTCCCAACATGGTCATTATTGGCGGAAAATGCACAAAATCACTAGGGAGGCTGTCAGGGTTTGGGGGTCCCACTCCACCGGAAGTGCTAACACGTGGCTCCACAAAAAAAAGTTCAGAGGCCGCCCTTTGGTTCTCCCTCCCCAAAAATTTTTTTCGCCCTCCACAAAGGCCCCGAGCCAAAGATTTCGCTTCTAAAATTAAAGCAAGCTCAAATGGAGCTCCCAAACGCCATGGAAAGACAACATTTGACGCCGGAAATCTTGCACCGCCTACTATAGCCCCTAGACCCCATTAGTACAATTTGTTGGGACCCTAGTTGGTGCAAGATTTCTTCCATCCACCGTAGGTGTCCTGGAATACTTGGTAGGCGGCCATATGCACGTCATGCGAAAAGAATGATGGGACAGAAAAACAAACAACAACGGCTAAAAATGATGTTGCAGGACATTGCCATCCTGGACGCATTTACTGCTGTTGAGGCTTGCTGTTTCCTTTTCCATAAATGGATGCAAAGGTGGTGCGCCAACTGCCTGCCCCAACCAGGTCTCCGTGTTGGTCCCCACCCATCCACAAGGGAGAGTGGTAGTGTACACTGGGATCCCTGTATATTCCTAGTATACCGCTATTAGTGGGTGGCGAGGGGTCCCCCCTTAATTGCCTACATTGTGTCGCAGAGCCCGTAGAGAAAGGAGTGAATTTCTGCCCAACCCTCCATCCCTAAACCCCTGCCAACCCCTAAACCCCAAAACCCCAAACCTAAAAACTCTAAAGTCTATGCTCCCTTAGCAGACGCGGCCTGAGCCATGAAGTTTAAGGGCTCGATGTAGAGCCTGGGTTTAGGGTTTAGGTTCAGGGTGTTTAAGGCCTCATCTCTCCGAATAAGATGGTACCCCTTGGCGGACTTCATAGAGTGCCCGTTTAGACACATCACCGGGGGACGCAAGATGAATCTACGGGTAACTCTAGAATCCTGCGGCGGAAAGGGCCCGTGAAGGCTAGCCAAAATTCTTCGATTTTGCAAAGGCGTACCGACACGACAGCCCTGTCTCCGCGACACTCAAAGTAGGGTTCCATCCGACCGTTAGATGTGCGGCAATCGGCATCAAGAGGATCAAGAGGTTTTGGTGTCTGACATAGGTCCACCGCAACACGACAACAAGAACAGGAATTGTTGTCCGCCAAAGGGACAGCTAGACTGGAGGTCTCATGACTCAGAACTCTGTAGCGTCTGGTGTTCACACCTTTTAAAGACCTCATGAACCCTAGAACCCGCCTTAATCTTCTCCCAAATAACCTGCATCTCTGCCATTGCTGTCAATCCGACCTGCCATGTTCTCAATGAGGGCGTGGCGCACGTTCCACTTGCGCACGTTCCACTTATAATAGACCCGACCACCCCACTGATATTGCAAGTTCTGCACATGATTAAGTTACCTCCCTCCGACGAAGTCGTGTGAGAACAATGCGCTGCTACAAACGCCTGGAAAACATTCGGCTGTCATGATATGGGGGGTCTCTCAACATAGAGGTAAAACCCTAAGACCTAAACCCGAGCCCAAGAGACTCTAGGGATCTATGGATCTGTCTACACCTGCTCTGTACCCCCTTCACTCCTGGCATACATAGGACATAGGCAAGCCCAAGGCCACGCTAAGCCTACGCCACAAACAATGCATTTGCCAATAGGCCTTTGCTACTTAGAGTCCCCGAAAGTTGTGAGAGGAGCGTATACGGAGTCATTGCGGATGATACAGGGATTCTTGGGACCCTCCTTGAGAATTATGAAGGCGGGATTCAAGGGCGACTCCCATAGAAGACTTTCTCAGACCCTCAACGCACATGCGCCTCACGCTGCCTGACAAAATCTCTGAGGCCATAAAATGTAGACCTCCCGGAGCCCGAAACAGGAGGCTAACAGCCCCAAACATGGAAACTGAATCAAGCCAGATGGGCATTTATTCGAGCAACACGGTTTAGGGTTGAGGGGTGTTGCTCCCTGGTATCGTATAAGCAGGATCGCCACTTAGAACGATTCACACTGTTCATTAGTACGTCAACCCTGCTGAGTGGAGCAACGAGCTGAGCCAGAAACGATCAAACAAAAACTCGCAATCTCCAAGTTGAGCACTTCCTCCGGGAGAAAGCTGTCAGATGTTGGGTACCGAAACCTTGCTGAAGACATCTAGGGTTTAGGGTTTAGGGTTTGGGGTTAGGGTTTAGGGTTTAGGGTTTAGGGGTTTGCCTCAGGGGGTTGTACTGCAGC